>JANSVA010440230.1:0-17888 GCA_025504915.1 Erythroxylum reticulatum | reverse complement strand
TTCATATTCTCACACTTTTCTCTTTATTTCTTAAATTTTGTAATTTATTCACTAACAATTTCATTTAAACTTCAAACCCCATTTTAGGTCATACCTTAACATAAACCTCAATAACAAAAGCATTTTTCGTCTATCTTAAATCTCATCTAACTATTCACATTCAAAATTTTCTTTTTTATTTATTCATTCTAATTTCCTCATTTTCATGTCACTTAACACTTCAAAATTTCAAGGAAGGTTCGAGGTCCAACACTACCTACTCTCATACATGGAGGCTTTTAACAATCATAACTTCCTTCTAATGTAGAAATATAGATTAACTTGGCTCAAAGAAGGAGATAATAATTCTAAACTTTTCATAATGTAATCATTTAAAAAAGAAAACTTAACAAGATCATGCTTATCACTAATGATCTTAGAAATGTTCTCAATAATTAAGAGAAATTATATCATGCAGTATTACTTTATTTCACCAATATAATTAGTAAAGCCAACCCCATTATCCATAATTCCCTCTTTCTGTATTAAGTTTAAATTTGGTAACATGGTTATAGATTCAACCTTGGATTTTTTATAATGGAAAAATGATAAATAAAATCAATAAAAAACATATAACTCTTATCTTAAAGTTCCTAAGATAATTATGTTAAGGGACTTTAGGTTAATTTCTCACTATAATTTATAAAATAAACTTATAATATTTTTGTAATAAGGTTGGCCTTTTATTAAATCACCAATTAATTAAAGGATGCCTACTTTAGGAGTATATTTATTAGAAACAATATTCTCTTAGCCCAAGAGCTACTAAAGAGCTATCATAAAGCTTCTTTAAGTATTGATAAGTGCTTAATTGATTATGAAATTATTTTGTAACATTTAGTGATTAATGACATGAAATTGTTCAATATACTCACTTTGACTTATATGTGATTTTAGGCACAATTCGGAAGAAAAAAAATTAAAGTGAGTCGAAAGCATAATATTTGGGTCAATTTTTAAAGATTAATTTGTACTTTTCTTTATGGAGCAAAAAGAAGAAAAGAAGAAGACAAGAAAAATGAAAATACAAAGGAGAAGAATCACTCACTCATGACATCCATGCAAGATAGTGATTTAATTGACAACATATTCAATGGACAACATATGTTGGTAGCATAAGGAAGTAGAAAATCAATACTCATGTGCATGTTTTTGCATGAAAGAATGTGAATTAATGGTAGCACATCAAAGGATGATGGAGGGTAGAGTTTAATGGATAAAGGAGAGTTAAAACGTTGTAACAGATGGGGATCAAAGACCAAAACCACAATGCACCAGCAAGTAGGCAAGGAGTAGTAAAACGACAGTACAGTGAGAAAAAATGCCAGCAGAAGAAGAAAACAAAGTTAGGCCAACATGCAAGCAACGTGTGTGTTTCATGCACACACACACGTTGAACAAAAACAACATAGCCAAGGGAAGTAGCAAATGATGAAACGACAAAATAGTGGTTGGAGGCATAGACCAAAATGATGTGCAATTGGGCGTATAACCAAGTTAGAAAGTAGGGCAAAATCAGCAGCATAATGGAAAGCAAGAGTAGCAAAACGCACAACCCAAAGGAAAAAAAATGCAAGAGTGGCAAGGGTTTTAAATAAGTGAATAGTAAAGTGGACTAACAATTAAATAGAAATAGAGAGTAGCGTAGGTTATAGAAGAAAAATAAGACAGAAAGAAGGGAGGTGCTATAGGAGGGGAGTCTTCAGTGGGACATTATTCAATAGGGGCTGAAGCATTTTTTGGGAGAGACCTATGAAGGGCTAGACGTCTTGATGCTGATTTAGAGGTGACATCGACACCAACGACCTGGGTTAATTGCATTTCACTATTTTTGTTTTTTCTTTCTCTCATTAGAAATTGATTGTGTTATCCTATGTTAATTGATTTGGATTTTGTGTATGGATAATCATATTCTTGTTATTGTTCAGTTATTTGTGTATGAACCTATTGGGTATTGTGAAAAGACAATTTTAATACGTTCATTGAATCGTTTATTTGCAAACCCATTGCTAGAATTTCGATATAATTCATAATTGTTATGTTGAAATTCATATGTAGTGACTAATGATTCGTAATCATTAGGGATAACATAACCTAGGTTAAATGACACATTGTATGTAGTTATTTCCTTGATTAATTGGTTTTCTTAATTTGTAATGATACTACCTAATTGAATGTAGAGATCATATCGTAGGTTATTTGGTATTTAGGTTTAATTAACGATTGTATCTTGATTAAACACTACCTAAGGGAAAACTCAGTTTAATTATTAACCGACAATTAATAGTTGCTAAGAGAGGTTTAAGAACAACAAATAAATGAAATTTGTTTAATTAGTGTGTAGGCTGAGATTGAACCAAAGAACCAGGTCTCCACTGAATAAACTGCTTTTATCATTTTTTACATGTTTTGTTTACATAGCTTTTGTTAGATATTTTAGCTTTATTTTATTTTCTTATTTCTAAAACCAAACCCCCGAAACCTAAACACCGATTAATTTCATTCCATATGCTTTATACACTCTATCTGTGGGATTGACCTAAACTCACCACTGCTATAGTAATAGTCTAGTTTATTTTAACTAGTGTTACAAAGTGCTGTTAATTTTGGCGTTGTTGTCGGGGAGTACGGTGTTTTAGTTTTTGTTTGTGATCTTAATTGGTGTTTTCTACGTATTTGTTTTTAATTAGTTTCTTTTCAGTTATTTCTCAATCTTATAACCAAGGGAAGTAAATTTCTTTTCTTTTACTATTTTGCATTAGTTTTTTTTATGCATGTGCGTTTTTGAATTTAATTTTTTATTTATTTTAAGTTTTCAATCAAAATGAGAGAAAGAATAAAACAACAAAACAAACATTTTCTCTTTTTTGTTGATTCTAGGACTATATAGTCATGATTAGAGTGTGAATTAACTAGAGAATTTCTTAACAACTTTAGCATATACTTTTACTCTTGTGATTGGTTGATGTGCATTATCTTTAGAGGAGTAGTGACGAGTGGTACACAAAGCTGGTGAGTTTTTAAGCCTTAGTAAACTGACACCTTCATATAAGTCTCATTGTCTTTTGATAATGTGTGACCTTCATAACATATACATCCTAATTTTGCCTTGAATTTCTATTCAAGACTGCATTTTATCACATGCATTAACATGGATATGATTAGGCATTCTTTGCTTTTTTGAACTACATTAGCCAAATAGCCTACTCATTATATGAGTTTCCTTTTGCCCCGTTGATCTTTATTTTCCTTTTCTTTATATATTAGCCACATTACATGCTTTAACCTAAACAAATGTGCTTCCCAACCTTTAGATAGTGGAACATTTGTTGATTGTTGAGTTTGTGGATATATAAAATTATAAATGTGAGGGTATGCATATATGTGGGTTTGTTATAATGTTGGGATGTTATTTTATGCTTTATCATTGAAATTCCCATATTGATGTAGTTTGTTGGGCATCATTTTCGGAACCTAACTCTTGCTCTGATACCACAGCTTTTGGATCCTGTTTTTGGAGCCCAACTATCCGGAAGTCATAAACTGTGAGTATATTACCCTGTAGGGTTATTTTAATAAACCTTCATTAGCCATCATCCCTCACGGGTGGTGTACCCACACCAGCCAAACACCAAAATCACAATACGACTTCTTAAAAACAATAGCAACTCTACGTCTCTAGTTTAATTTGAAGTAAAAATCATCTCAATCGGAGCTCCATAGATGAAGTTATGCTTAAGAAGCCAAAGTATGTTCATACCCCAATCATGCTCTCTCAACCGACCCCTCACTATCTATCAATCAATCTTTGTCAAATCAAAATCAAAAGCTACCAATTTTTATGTAGAGATATCAAAATTTGTTAGAAATCTATTTCTTCAAAAATCACTTCATTGCAAGGTCGAATGATGAAGTTATGGCCAAAATAATGAAACATGTTTATATCCTCAATTGTATTGTACCTATCTTGGGAAATTTTGGTTAACTTTCTCTAAAAACCTATTATTTAGGTCATTATTAGACAGTTTCAAATAAAACTTCTAGATCTATAACTTTCATGAAGACTATAAAGTGATATTTTTCCATTTAGAGGGTCAAAAATGCAAATTTCTGCAAGTGTGCAGTGTATGTCCGTTAAATGGACATACACGGGATTGGGGGCCATTTTCGACCCGAGAAGGTCTATTTAATAGACATAATGACATAATGTCCATTAAATGGACATGGGCAATGCTGGGGGTCCTCACAGACCCAAGAAGGTCCATTTAATGGACCTAAAGACCGTCTAACGGACATAGGGGATACCCAAGCCCCTCTAAAGCCTCCCTAATGCTTCCTACATCCATTCTAACATTACTTTCACCCATAATCTTCCCAAATTCACTTCTTATAATGAAAAACACTCCTTAAACATTAAATAACCAAAATGATTTCATAAAATCTCCTAAATCTCAACTCAAATGATTCATTACATACAATAAATTCTTATTTTTCACCATAGCTGTTATGATATACATCTTATGCATCGTTACCAACTTATAATGCTCATATATCTCAACTCCGATATCTAAAAATTTCATACTTTATAGCGTTGGAAAGCTAAGAGTATAAGCTACAACTTTATAGAAGAAAACTTTGTCTAGTTCTACATAAATCAGTCCAGTGTTTCCCCCTGAATTCAAAACACAATTCCTACCCCTATGAAAAGCTTGAAAATGCAATATAAAGACTTGGAAAATAATAAGCAAAACATAATGTGTATATATATATATATCATTAACATCAAAATCTACGAGTTTTAAAATGCTTTAGTGGTCATTTCGAGATACCTTACATCATAGACCAAAAATACAAAGTTTACACAAACTAGAATCGCTCAAAATGTGACTAAAGCCTTGTTTCACAATATCTAACTTCAAAAACAAAATATGGAAACTGGAGTGATGCCTTGACTCTTGACTCAATCACTTGATATCTTGCTCACCACCTGAAGAGGGGAAGGAATGGGGGTGAGCTTGAAAGCTCTTGGGTAACAGTTTATAACAGAAAAATAAGCAAAACCTTTGAAATGTTCATTTGACAATACAAGTTCTAGTTAAATTCATAAAAGTATCATTCTCAAAGTCCTAACCAAAATTCACAAACTACAAATGATGAATGCGTCAAATTTGTTAACATCTCATAAGCACATAAGCACATCAAAGTAGTTTGGGTAGATCCATAAACATTACGAACTACACATTTCGACATAATGGTCCTGTATAGTCGTAAACTTGACGTATTATCACAATCCCACATAATGGTTTTGCGTAGACATAAACTTGAGGGAGTCCATGAATGAGCTCTATGCCACTAACGGGCAGGTGGGAGAAGCCTTTAACTTAGTCAACGTACACGTGACATTCTTGAATGGATTACACCAAACCCATATAACATGTAATTTATGAATTGAAAACTGTTTGCCCAAATGACACATTCTTGGAAACTTGTTTTTCATGAGCATGAGATATTTTGAAAACTATTTTCGAAAATATGATTTCATAAACATGTATCTTTTTTCACAAAAATTCAATTTTCAAAGTCTTTTCACCAATCATCAACACATTTCATAAATCAAACAAATAGCAAATTCTCAATTCATCCAAGAAGCAATAAATGCAACATTTATGATGGAATTGAAATCATTAAACTTCCTTTATTTGAATAAAACATTAGTGGCTTATTTACTCTATTATAAACATATACCCACCTTGAATTCCTTGCTTAAGAAATTGGCTTAAGAATGTCTTTCCTCTTGCCTCTCTTGCCTCACTTGATCCCCTCCTTGATTTCCTTTATAAATTACAAAATTTCCATTCAATAGGAATTTCAATTGGAAAACCCAAAGATATCTATACATGAAATTGATCCTGAAATATTTAAACCCATGCATTTCGAAAGCTCTTTAAACCAAAACCCCTCCAAAAATCCAAAAGACTAAACACAAACTTCATGAAACAATGAGTTTCTTGGCTTTAATGGAAGCTCTAATCTTCCTCTTCCTTTTTCCCTTCTTGATCACTCTCAAAATCCCTCTTAAAGGCTAAGAAAACCTGAAACCTAGCTCAACTCTCTCTTTTTTGTCTCAACCCATGACACTCTCTCTCCCTTCTTTCTTATTTTTTTGTTTTCTCTCTTCTTTCAGACCAGTTGACTCAATAACTTCTTTTCCTTTTCCTAGAGAGGGGGAAAATAATGAAAATGTGAGTATTACATATAGTAAGGGAAAAAAAAATTATCCGTGAGTGGTCATATATTAGAAAATTTTATTTTCATTTTGAAAACTATTTGGCTTATAAAACAAATCATAGGCTCCTTGTCTATGTTCATACATAACTATGCCCATTGGATATTCTACAACACTTAAATACAAGCATTACCCATATTAAATCATAAATTCGATTTTCACATTTCACATTAAGGTTTAAGCAAGACATCTATTCTTGAATCAAGCATCATCACTTTCATTAAGGCACAGGTTCATTAATCACCATAATCATCAACCATTTAATAAGATATCATTTTCTTAAACAAGCAACACCATATCAATCATGAAGCACACATGTAGCTCAATTTTATTACACATAGCCTTCATTAAGTTTTTATTCATTTCTATTAACTCTTTAACCTGGGGATCCCTATTGAGTTGCCTAATTCACCTTACGTAGGTGTTTTCCCTAGGCTACCTCAATTTTAGGTCTTTGTTTAAGGAAATTTGCCTAAGTCACCCCACTTAGGTCTTTTATCTAAACCACCTCACTTAAGTCTTTATTTTAAAAAAATTCCAAGTCACGTCACTTAGGTCTTTTGCCTAAGCCACCTCACTCAGGTCTTTTCCAAAGAAATTTGCGTAAGTCACCTCACTTAGGTATTTCTTTTATTTTTATTCAATTGATATATTTATTAGTATATTTTTATAGAGGGCACTCATTTTCTTAGTTCACTACACATCTTCAAGTGAGAAAATAAATTTCCACTCTAGCAATAAGCTCATAGCACATGGCATAAAATTTCAATACAATATTTTTTATAGGATATTCATAATGACACACTATAATCATAAAATTTTACCTGTAAAGCAACAAATTCTTAATAAGTATAGATTGAAATCATTTAGATCTTAACCATAAAATTCTACACATTTATTATTCACATGTATATATAAAATTTTCATATTGAACACCTTCCTAAATTCAATTTCTAGTCTAAAAAATTATCTCCTAGCAATATATCACATCTGATGCCATAACACCCTAAACAACTTATGGTAAATAAATTATATCTCCCAAATCGTTATGAATTTGCCCAATCAAGTTCAGAATAGTTACAAAATATCTAAACCTACATCTTTTATGTTTTAACCAAATTCTAATTCAGTTCTCTAGGCCCTCAAATAATAAGTACAATCTTATAATCAACTCCAATCCTGCTAAACATATCAGTTTCTAAAAATTTGTCCATATCTCCTAGATTGCTTTTTTATAGGAATAAGCTAGATATGTATACCTATAACTTTTATGTTTTACACTTGTCAAATTGCAACTCTTAACCTTGAAATAATTAGAGCAAAGTAGCATAGTTGTTCATATCCAAAACAAAATAACTACACTTATTAACCTATGTCTCACGAACTAAATCATACTTCCTCTAAAGCTTCTTTTTTCTCTTCCTTCACTCTCTCTTTGTCGTTTGCTTTTTGAGTGTCGTCCTTTCTCTCCTTCTTTTCTAGCCGTTGAACCCTAAATGACATATTTTTTAAAAAATTACATTCATGCCTCATAATATTAAATTCCAATTATGCCCTTAGTGAGCATCTCTCCACCTATTTCTTCCTTTGGTCCTCAATTGTTCATCCACTTCTTATTGTTATTTTCCTAACATATTTTTGCATATTTTATCACTTATAGATACACTAATTACATCAAAAATAATTTTTCTATAATAAATGAAATTTATTTCACCTCCAATGCATTTTCTCCAATTTATTCAATAACATCATTTATTTTTAATCTTTTCTTAAAAAATTATAGGCACCAATTTAACCTCGAATTTTCACCAATTGTTCACAAAATATCTCCTTACTAATATAATTCTATAAAAGATAAAAAAATTTCCTCTTTTAAGCACCAAAATGTAAAATGCTTAAAAATTTAAGTTCAAGAATAAAGATAATAGGAAAAAAGCACACTATATAGGAAAATATAAACTAATGAGACTAAATAGTAATTAAAAAAGTAAATGACAATTTAGGGCATGACAATTTCAACCTAGATAATCAATCTTATTTTATGTTTGAAATTCTATATAAGTGAACTTCAAAGCCCTAAAGGAGTTCTAAAAAAGATTGCACGCATCTTTTGAATTCTACACTATCCAAGTGATATGTTCTTAATTGTTTATGAATTTATTCCATAACACTTAGTGTTTAATGATATGAAATGCTTAAGACATTCACTTTAGTTCATATTTAGTTTTAGGTACAAGTCGGAAGCAAAAGAGATAAAGTGAGTCGAAAGCACTATATTTGAGTCGTCCTTTTGAGATTCTTACTCACTTTTCTTCATGGACCAAGAGAAGGAGGATTAAATGAAAAGGAAACAAGAAAAAGCATAAGAATTGAATAATAAAGTTATCACAGCCATGAGATGTGTCTCACGAACATTACAAATTAGTCATGGCCTTGAGACTCATGTCACGCCCATGATAAATTAGAATGGTATGACACTTCATGTCACATCCATACAAAGTGGGTCATGGGCATGACACCACCATACACACCCGTGAGAAATAACCAACTCACTCAAACCCTAAGATTTTTGTATAAAAACATCATTTTGTGATGGTAGAAGATATGTTTCATTTGGGGTTTTTATTTTGGGTATGAGCTCTCAATTTTGAAGAAGAAAACGGGCAAAGCTCCATTCCTTTGGAGATTCAGCTTCTCAATGCTAATTCAGAGGTGATATCGACATTGAAGAACCAAATTAAGCATTTCTCTCATTGTTTGTTGTTCTTCTCTTAGCGATTGATTATGTTATCCTAAGTTTAATGTTTGGGTGTTTTGTAAAAATGATTGAATGCTCTATTTGATTGTTTTTATGTAAGAACCCATTGCTAGAGTCTTCAATATAATCCATAATTATTATGTTGAGATTCGTTTGTAGCTACTAATGGTTTTAAATCATTAGTGACAACGTAACCTAAGTTAAATGACCCGAGCTTGTGTGATTGTTTCCTTGATTAATATTTTTTCCTAAATCATAATGTAGCTATCAATTAAATCTAGAGAGTCTATTTTAGGTTGTTTGATAGCTAGTGTTAATTAGAGCTCTTCCTAACTAAACACGATCTAAGGGAAAACCAGGGTTAATAGAGCTTGTTGTTAACCTACAATTAATAGTTACTAGGAGAGGTATGAGAAAAATAATTCAATAAAGTTTCTTTAATTATGTGTAGGTCGCAATTTAACAGATGATCAGGTCCCTAACGTATTCATCACTTTCATCATTTTTGAATGTTTTCTTTTATTTATTTTCTTTAGTTTAGTTTCTCTTTATTTTCTTATTCGAAATCAAACTAAATTCCCCCAATAACCTAAACACTGATCATTTTCATTTCAAAAGCTTTACACACACTCTCTGTGGGATCAGCCTAGATTCACCACTACTATAGTTATAGGTCTAGTTATTTTGAGTAGTGCTATGATGTGCTACATCGATTTTGATGTCATTGCTGGGGAGTTTGGTGCTTTAGTTTTTTCTTAATTTTAATTGGTGTTTTGTACATTTTTTTATAATTAGTTTCTTTTTAGTTATTTCATGATCTTTTCACTTTTTGTTTAGTGTTTGTATTGTACGAAAAAAACTTATGGACGGAAGTAATTTTTTTATAACTCTTATTCCCAATCTTATAACTAAGTTTGGAGTAATCATACGAATTTTAGTTATGGATAGGATAACCATCAAAATTACTTTAATAACAGTTTGTAGGACAAATAACAATTTCCAAATAGGTCAAAAGCTTCTTATTATGATTTAAGTCCATTGTTGGAATATTACTTAATGTTATGGCTGCTAAGAATATTCAAATTCAACAAAATAATTTACAGATTCAGGATAATACTTTACAATTCTAGCAAGATCGAAGGCAATTTTGGTAGGATATAAAGTCTAGTGTCCAAGATTCAGAAAGCCAACAAAACTCAAATACATCTCTAGAAGAATTAGTTAATGTTTGTGTTATTAATACTTTACGATTTCAACAGGATGAGATGGAATTCCAACAGGAGACAAGTTTTAGAATCCATAACTTAGCAAGCCAAATGGGTCAGCTGGTGGAAGCTATTAACCACCTAGCATCATAAAGCACAGAGATGCAACCATCTCAACTCGAGGTGTACCCAAGAGACGTTAGTGCAGAGCCCTTACAGAGTGGAAAGAAGCTTAAGAATCTTGTGAACCTACTCAAGGGATTGCTTATGAAGAAGAAGTTGAGAAGGAGCTCGAAGTAAAAAATGAAATATCATTTAGCTCAAAGGTAAATGTTGAGTCCCTTATTGTTGTTAATATTAACCCTTCACCTTTACATAGCAAATTAGACAAATCAATCAACGAGGAAAAAGGTGAAGAGAGATTCAAGATATTCCAAGAGTGTGGAGACTCAGTAAAGATTGAGATTTTGAAGATAAAGACTATGCTAAAAATTAAAGGCCATCAACTTAGCTCATATCCAGAAGAATCTCAAATGGAGGAAGTGTATGTGACACCCAAAGATCACAATTTTGACAAGTGATGAGAAAAAGGAGTTGAGCTAGCGACAATAAACAAAGGAGCTGCTTGGGAGGCAAATCAAGTGAGGTTGATTTCTGTTTATTAACATTTTCACAGTTACTTTTTTTGTTAAATGTTCCATTTCTTGCATTTGATGTTATATTGGGGACATTGTAAGTTTTAATTATAGGGGTGGGGATCTTGGTTTTTATGCATGTTTTTGAACTTAACTGTTGCTTATGTGACTTCTTAGGCATTTTCCATGGCAACTTTACCATGTACTTTTGCTCTTGTGATTGGTCAATGTGTATTATCTTTAGAAGAGTATTAACTAGTGGTAAACAAAAGCTAGTGAGATTTTGAGCCTTCTTTGACTAACACATCCATATCAGTCTCATTATTTTTTGTTTATATGTGACCCTCATGACATATATATCCTGACTTTTCTTTGATTTTCTATTCAAGACCACATTTTTTTCACATGCGTGAACATGAAAATGATTAGGTATTCTTTGTTTTTACAAGCTACATTAGCCAAATAGCCTACCCATTGATATGAATTTTCCGTTGTTAAGTTCCTTTAAGCTGTATTAGCCTCTTTTTTGTACTAACCACATTACATGCTTTAAACTGAATTAAATGTCCACCCAAGCCTTAAAGCTAGTGGAGCATTTGCTAATTGTCGATAATTATGGATGCATAAAAATATAAGTGCGGGGGTGTGTATATTTGTGGGATGGTTATTATTTTTGGGATGCCACTTTACATTTTATCAATGAAATTCCCATGTTGATGTAGCTTGTTTCAATTTTGAAATGAAAAAAGAAAGAAAGAAATAAATAAAAAGAGAAAAGCAAAAGAAAAGAAAAGGAAAAGGAAAATAAAGAAAAAATACGTTTAAATAAAAGTATCTAGGAGAAAATGCATATGTTTTGCAAAGTTAATTATGATTAGTCTTTCCTCTTAAATTTGTATTAAATGGGTAATTTGAATATGATGCATATGAGGTAGATGTAGTTTTAAAGGATCACTCCTTGTAGTTTCAATGTATTGCCATCAATTATATGAGTGATTCCTTCTAAGTGGTTATGCTTCATGTGGTTTGTGGTGTGAGAGCTTGAATTTGAGCTATAAAATATAGTTTCTGCATTCATCATAGTTGATGTATGAAATTGTAAGTGAATGTTGGTTTTTGCACTTGATGGTATATTGAGTGTTTTTCTTGTTTCACTAGTTTTGATAGCTTTTACACTATACTATCCAAATATATCTCACCTTACCCTTCCCACATTATAACTTTGAAAATTCCTTTGATTCATTATTATGCATGTGAATCTTAGTGGTGGAGAAATGAAATGAAATGCAAAGTTGTGGAATGTTATGATCATGAATGATTTTTAAGTGTACCTATAAATCTATCTTATTCAAACACATTTTGTCCAAGTCTACCTCTAGATTGTTCAGTTTCTAAAGGTGATGAATGTGATTGATCATCATTAGAAGCATTGAATGTTGATTTCTAGCTATGGTTTTTAAAAGTTATTCATCTTTGCTTATGATTATATATTCTTGGAAAATATGGGAAATGAGTAAATATTTTGAGACTATAACTTTAATTTAGATGTTTTGCTAAAGGACGGTCAAAATCTAAGTATGGGGAAAATTGATATGTGCTTAATTGATTATGAATTTATTCCATCACACTTAGTGTTTAATGATATGAAAAGCTTAAGACATTCACTTTAGTTCAAATTTGGTTTTAGGTATAATTCAAAATAGCAAGAGCTAAAGTGAGTCGAAGTGCTATATTTGAGTCGTCTTCTTGAGATTCACACTCACTTGTCTTCATGGAGCAAGAAAAAAAAGGATTAAAAGAAAAGGAGATAAGAAAAAACATAAAAATTGAAGAAGAAAGTTGTTAAGGCCATAAGATGTGTCTCACAACCATGAAAAATTAGTAATGTCCATGAGACTCATGTTATGCCCATGCAAGGTGGCTTATAGGTGTGACACCACCATGCACACCCATGAGAAATATCTAGCTCAACCGATAAGTTTTTAGTATAAAAACATTGGTAGAAGATATGTTTCATTTGGGGTTTTCATTTTAGGTGTGAGCTCTCAGTTTTGAAGAAGAAAGGGGGCAAAACTCCATTCCTTTGGAGACCTATCGATGGCTAGCTTCCCAATTCCATTTTAGAGGTGATATCAACACCAAAGAACTCGGTTAAACATTTCTCTCATTGTTTGTTATTCTTTCTTTTAGGGATTGATTACGTTATCCTATGTTTAATATTTGGGTGTTATGTAGGAATGATTGAATTCTCTATTTGATTGTTGTTATGTATGAACCCATTCTAGAATCTTCAATATAATATGTAATTGTTATGTTGAGATTTGATTGTAACTACTAATGGTTTCAAATCATTAGGGATCACGTAACCTAGGTTAAATGAACCAAGCTTGTGTGATTGTTGTCTTAATTAATCTATTTTCCTAACTCATAATTCAGCTGTCCAATTAAATATAGACAACTTGTTCTAGTTTGTTTGATAGCTAGGTTTAATTAATGAGCTCTTCTTAATTAAACACGACTTAAGGAAAAAAATTGGATTAACAAAGCTTGTTGTTAACCAATGATTAATAGTTTCTAGGAGAGGTATGATAAAAAAACAATTAAATAAAGCTTATTTAATTATGTGTAGGTCAAAATTGAACCACAATTAAATAAAGCTTATTTAATTATGTGTAGGTCAAAATTGAACCGATGGCTGGGTCCCTAATGTATTAATCAATTTCATCATTTTTAAATGTTTTCCTTAATTTATTTTTTATTTTAGTTTCACTCTTATTTGAAATTAAACTAAATCCCCTCGAACAACCTAAAGACTGATTATTTTTATTTCAAAAGCTTTACACACACTCTCTGTGGATCGACCTAAACTCACAAGTACTATAATTGTAGGTCTAGTTATTTTGTTTATTGTACGATGCACTACGTCACCAAATAAGTTCATCTCTATAATTTTATGGTATTAGTATGACAAAGATTGAGAAAGATCTTAATAAGGATAAATTATGTATTGCTATTATAGAATTAAGAAGGTATTGAATTGGAGTTAGTATGGAAGAATTGTTAATGTGGTGTGAACTTGTAAAGTGGAGTTTGTGAATTATAGTCAAGTTATCATATTTGATTATATGTGTTATAAGGACAGCTCTAAGAATTAATACTAAGGCAATGAAGAGTCAGATTCCTTCACATTTTTTGATATCATCCCATCTAAAGGACATGTCAAGGTTTTCCATATAAAAGAATAAGAAACAGTAAATCAAGAGATAACAATAATATCATCATTGGAAAGAATACAGTCCAGATATTGATAAGTTCATTAAGATTCAAATCATGATTTGAAGTTTATATTAGGATTGTTTACTAACTTGACAGGGAGAGTATTAACTATTAGCAAAAAAGGAGTTTTATGCCAATATAGAGGATAATTCTAAACTATTATCCTTGGCCATCTAATCCTATATCTAAGGGATTTAGGTATTAATTTTTAAGGAGACAATATGGAGCACATCAGGTTGCCATCAAAGGTAGGCGATTAAACTTTGTTTTATAGTGAGAGGGTATCAGGGTATGATAGGTGGAACTAGAAGGGTGAATTCGATAAATTTGGATTAAGGGTCACCTTTTTTACTAGATGGATCATTTCTTGTATAAGCACCTAGCCATATAACTTTGAGCAGTACCTTACATCTTTATCCATAATGTATAACTCTAGTATAGTGAGTTGAACCAGATTCAAACTATATATTTATACCTCTTGGACATGATCTTCAATAAGGCAAGATGCCACCAGTTCAATTATCATCACTAATGATGCCATCTATCAACAACTTAGTTTAGCATGAGACACAAGATAAAAACTTTATGTTCCTTGTATTAATTAGTTAGTTGTTAAAGAAGAAAGGAGTGTACCTCTCTAATGTCAAGGTTACAAACACTAAAAAGGTTAATTATATCAATAATGATTGAATATGGTTATATTTGTATGTTTTAGAGAAAAAAAGATGGATTAATCCACATATACTTGAAAGAGAGAACATAAACAACTTAAGGTAAAAGGAATATAGAGATGAAAATGGAAAAGATGTCAAGGAGAAAGGAGAGGAAATTGAGGTAACTTCTAAGTCTCAAAAGGTTAACGATGTGATAATTAGCATCATCTATTGATAGCCTCCATGGATATATTACAAAGATGTATGCATGCTAAGTTTTATGTAGGCCCATCTACAAAATTTTCTACCATCTCCTTTGTTACCCCAGTAAACTTGGCCCTACATATATGCATATATACACTTAGGTTTATAATGTTTAAGATGTTTTACATTTTGTAATATTTTAACTAAATCTTATTTGTTTAGTTTGTTGAATTGAAAATTTTAGACATTTGAAAGCAATGTATATTTTATTATTTATAATCCTCCATTAATTTTAAGACTTTTACATATTTTGAGTATGGTAAAATACTTCATAAAGGAGAATTTCTAGGTTTTTAGGGAGTTTCTTTGGATCCTTTCATTAGTCTTGATGCATAAAAGGAAAATATTATTCTTAATGTGAGGAGTGGAATAGAGTTTAATTTAGTTGTATTGATTTTTTTCAAAATTATCAAAATTTTTGTAAATTTAGTTTTTTTTTTGGTATTTCTTATAGCTTAAGGTTGATGGCTTAAGCTTATGCATCATTCTTTTTTGATATGGACAGATAAGAATGCTATAAAATTGAATTTGTTATGTGATTATGCTTTGATTTGACTTAAATGATTTCGTAAGAAATTGAGCTTTTATGTAAAAATTTTCTTTGTTATATGGATGCCTTCTTTGATTTTAAATTTCTAGAACTAAAATTTTATCCTTTTGAGATTACATGCCAACTATGTATAAGAACTAAAATGATAAAGGCATTTAGGATGTGAGTTGAGCCAAATTGCCTACCTTTTGTACATTAATATACTAGTGAACTTTGAGCCTTATATGAAATTTAAGCTTTTTATTAGTAACCCTTTTTTAAATAAGCTTGAGCTTAGAAATAAAAACAATTATTTTCTCCTAAATTAATGATTAGTAGAGCTTTTACTTGTGTTTTGATACCTTTTAAGAATGGGATGCAATGAAATAAGTCGAAAGGGGAATTATTTTTTTGTTTAGTTAGTTAATTTTAGGTTAGTAGTTCTGCTTTATTTGTTATAGACTAATTGAGGATAGGCAATGCATGGAAATTTTATATGTTTATATTTTACTTGACATTTTTAGTTGAATTACTTGTTATTTGTAACTTTGATAGCATGTTTATTATGGATTATATAATGTTTCCCTATGCATAGTTATTATCCTATAGGTGATGATTTTAAGAGACCAACACAAAGTTGAAAGCATCTTTCTCCACAATTGTCTAATTAAGGAAATTTTAGATAAATTGCAAGATAATGAGAGGGACAACAAATTTTGTAGAAGAAATTATAAGATAATTATAGCTCAAAGATGTTACAAAGTGGAAAAGCTAAAGGAAAAAAGATATACAAGTTCCGAACGTACTAAGGAGATAGGCATCTATCTTCTATAAAGTTCAAAGAGGTTAAGAAATAGAGAAAAATGGCATTAAAGTGGTATCTATAATTGTTGCTAGAATCATTTTTGGTTATATGTCAAAAAGTTATAGAACAAAACCGATGTTGGTTATAACTTTGTCTTAGGAAATGGTTACACATTGCTTTATAATAAATTAAAGTTATAGAATACAACTAGGACCAATGTTGTTGGTATTAAATGCCAGTTCCTATGCATAATTTAATAGGACATGCCATTTACTAAGTTTAATTAGTTCATGAATATCCTTTTTAACCCTAACTATAAGTACTTGTATTAGGTTTTGACTTAGAGAACTTTTGGAAGGTGTTTAGCAACCACCTTATTTTTGTTTTCAATATTTTAGTCTTTCTTACCATTGGAGGAGGAATGAAAGCAAGATTGGAGGAGCCTGTGATAACTTCTCATTAGTCTTTCCTTATACTCTTTCCTTTATATTGAGATTGATTTATTTATGGTTTTTTATTATGTTTAGTGGTTAAAACCCTTATTTAGGATTAAGGATGTAGCTTGTAATGGATAGTTCAATTACCAATGCATGGTACTACCATTTGTTGGTTTAATTAATTCTCTTTTCTCTTAATTATTGATTTTATGTTTAACTATCATAGATTCAATCTTAAGAATTGTATGAAGGACTAAAAGGTGAAATATGATCCAGGTAGTAGGATAATAATCACTTTGGCTAGAAAACATAGGTATCTTAGACTTTTGGATATTTAAATAGAATAACTATGCTTAATAAATTTAATTAGGTTAAATTACACATTAAGAAATGGTAGGTGTGTAACAGCCCAGATCACCTGCTCACAAATATTATCCGCTTTGGGCCTTTACTTGTCATTCTAAGCAACAGTCCAAGTTCCCTCTAAGTAATCATGAAAGCCTCTTTCCAATGGACACTATCAAAGTCCTTAAATCCTAAACCAAGTTCACTTAGGCATTTTATGAAACACCTAAAGGCATAAACTTGAAAGCTCCTTCTAATGTACTTCTTCCTCATTTTCCATCATCAATTCACTTCATATATACATAATTAACATCATAGAGTTCATTAAACCATCAATTTCAAAAGATATTAAAAAATTCACAAACTTTCACCTAAAGGGGACAATTTCGGTTTTGACTTAAAGAAACCCACTCCATGACATATTTCATTCATCTAAACCATGTTTCATGCATAATCAAGCATGGAGAAAAACATATCTTAACACCAAACTCAAAATCCTAATGTAGAGAGAGATGAGACAAAGTTTACATATACTTTCCTTTAGTGCTATCTTCAAATCCCTTGATAATTTCTCAAATATAATGATATATTTGAGTTCCTTGACCCCAAATTAGCTTAGAACACCTTGGTTTGAGTTGAAAACCCAAAAAGAAGGG
>JANSVA010440205.1:0-17893 GCA_025504915.1 Erythroxylum reticulatum | reverse complement strand
TTCATATTAATTATTATTACCTTATATTCTTTTAACCCTTTATTAATAACAAACTTAATCAATATCAAAATATTTAATATTTTCCATTCACTCTTCACAATTGTAATATAACTTTATAAAATTTGCCTACTATTTCCTTATATTATAACCCACTAAATTTAGTAGGCCTTATCACTGCGCATCACACAGTTTTACTCTGCTAGTTTTATTATAAAAGGATAGTGTTAGCCGTCAGGAGGTATACCAGCGCAATTAACAAATTGGAGTCTTCGTCAAATCTATCTCAAGTTTCACTCCTGGAAATGAATTACCACTTTTTTTCTTAGTCTCTTTCCTAAATGGTGCACTATCTTTTCAATTTCTTGATTATATTTCTTGATTATATTACAATTTACCTACCTTAAAAGCATGAGTTATACAAGACAAGATATTAGCGGTAAATTATAAAATAACACAAAGGAATTATCAAAACTCTCAAAATTAATTCTAATTTTCTAACTTCTTTTAATATTCATAAAATCAGGTCAAATCTGAAGAGAACTAAACACCAATTTCTTAATTTTAATTAATAAAATAAAATGGTGGATTTCGATTAATTAACTATTTAACTAAATTAACAAGTAATCAAAATAAATCAACTGAATATAAAAGGGAGAAATTCAAGAATACTTAACTTCTATTTAAGGAAAAGATCTCATCTAATTGTAACATTGATTATTAGTCTAAAAAGAATAATTGTCATAATTCAAGAAGATAGTATAAAACATACTAGGATAGTCATAATAAATCTCAAATTTTCCTAAATTAATTAGTTCAAACTCAACATCCAAACCAAAACTTACTATTAATTAACTAAGTATGATAGCATTCCGTATCAATTTAATGATAACAATAAGCTTAATGAAAAAGAATAAACCAAAAATTAAATAATTGAGATAGTTATAAATATTTAACTTAGTTTTTTTATCTCGTAAGTTAAATATGTAAATTAATAAATAATTTATTTGCTACTTGTACTAATAATCCTTCATGACAATTATAGATTACTGAATACATGGATAGCTATAAAATAATCAACATCAAATTAATTTTTCAGATCAATCAATATTAATTATTCATGAAATATAAGAACACAAAATAAGACAAACTTGAATTAAAAAAATGAAAATAAGTTTAGAATTAAACCTCAAAAAGTTACAGCTAGAGTTTTGAATTCTCTTGAATCAGAATATTTAAGTTTAATCACACACTTAAGTTTCAATACCAAAGATATATGAAATATGAAAGATTGAGAGAAAAGTCAAAAGAAACAAAAAAAAAAAGAAGGTTGGAAAGGTGAAAGACTTCTCTCCTATTTTTTGCTACTCAATGCCTAGTCTACTTCTATCTTGCAAAGATTCCTATCTAAAAACAAATCCAAATCTCTATTCAATAGGGAAGGAAAGAATTTTCCTAATTGAGTTCCAATGAATTTGGCATTAGGTGTGATCTTGCTTTATCCACTTACAGCATGTGTCAAGTGCACTACAACATTTTCCTAACTCTGCACACTAAAGAGAGGTGTGAAGACAATAGCTCTGCATTATTGTCAACACACCTCTCTCTGAACTATTGATCGTGAATTAACAATAAGCTCTATTAATCTCGATTTTTCCTTAGGTCATTGTTATTAAAACAAGCTCTTTAATTAACCCTAATTATTGAACAACCTAGAATAAACTCTCTAAGTTTAATCAGACAGCCGGTTACGAATGAGAAAAACAGATCAATCTAAGCAATAACCATATAAGCTCGAATTATTCAACCTATGCTACATTATCCCTAATGATTTAATAACATTAGTTGCCACATACGACTTTAAACACAACTATTACGTGTCGTATTCAAGTTCTAGCAATGGGTTTTCATGAAAAACAATCTTATATAGCATCAAGATCATTCATACACAATTCCCAATCAATAAATATAAGATAATGTAAACAATCTAAAAAGAGGGAAACAACATGATACACAAAGATGATATGAGCAAATGTGCTCCTCGATGTCGACTTCACCTCTAAACTGGTGTCAAGAAGTTAGTCTTCCATCTTCTCTATTAGATTCCAAGAGATGAACTTCTGTTGCCCCTTTCTTTCAACCGAAACCTAAAAACGATGAAGAATGTCTTAATAAATTGAAATCATTAATCACTAAGTGTAATGGATTAAATGTATCAATAATTAAGTACATATCAAGTTCCCTCATACTTAGCTTTTGACCGTCCTCTGTCAAATCATCAAAATCAAAGTCACAAACTAAAACACTTACTCATTTTTCATATTTTCGAAGAATAGATAGTCATAAGAAGAGTAAATTTCAAAAAACCATGGCAAGAATTCAACATTCAACACTTCTACTCCTGATCAATCAAATTTCATCACCTTTAGAAATTGAGCAATCTAAAGGTAGACTTGGATAAAATTTGTCTAAATAAGACAGATCTATAGGTACACTCATACACCATTCATGATCGTAACATTACACAACTTTGCATATCATTTCATTTCTCCACCACTAAGAGTCATATGCCTAATCATGAATCAAAGGAATTTTATAAGGTTGTAATGTGGGCAAGGGTAAGGTGAGATGTATTTGGGTAATGTAGCATAAATGATGAATGCAATAATTATACTTCACAAGCTCTCACACTATAAACCATATCAAGCATGACTAATTAGAAAAAATCACTCATAAAAATCATTGATGGCAATATATTGAAACTATAAGGAGTGATCCTTCCAAAACAACATGTATCTCATATGCACCATAGTTAAATCGCCCATTCAACATAACTTTAGGAAGAGAAAAAAAAAGAATAACTATTCAAAATAAATGTATTTCCTCTTTGATACTTTTATTCAAACATTTTTTCTTTTTCTTTTCTTTTTCTCTTTTTTTAAATAAAAATAGAAAGATGCCACATCAATATGGGAATTTCATTGATAAAATGTAAAATGGCATCCTAACAAAAATAACCATACTACAAATATTCACACCCCTTCACTTATATTTTTGTACATCCACAGTTATCAACAATTAACAAATACTCCACTAGCTTTAAGACTTGGTTAGGACATTTGGTTCAGTTTAAAGCATGTAATGTGGTTAGAAAAAAAAGAAAGACTAATAAAGCTCAAGGTGGCTTAACAAAGGAAAATTCATATCAATGGGTAGGATACTTAGCTAATATAACTTGTAAAAACAAATAATGCCTATATCATTTTCATGTTAATACATGTGACAAAAATGTGATCTTGAATGGAAAATCAAAGGAAAGTTAGGACGTACGTGTCATGAATGTCACACATAAACAAAAGATAATGAGACTGATATAGATGCGTCAGTATAATAAGACTTAAAATCTTACTGGCTTTTATCTGCCAATAATTACTACTCTCCTAAAGATAATGCATATTGACTAATCACAAGAGCAAAAACACATGCTAAAGTTACTTGGATTGTTCTAGTCAATTCACACTCTAATTATGACTATATAGTCTTAAAAGCAATAGAAAAAGAGAAAATGCTTGATCATCTTTGTTTGATTTTGAAAACGCCTAAGAAGCCACGTAAGTAACCATTAAGCTAAAAAATGTGTTTTCCACCCTCACACTTAAAAATTGCACTATCCTTAATGTAACATCAAATGTAAGAAATGAAGCATTTAATAAAAATAGGAAATGTGAGAACGTAAATAAAAAAGAAATCAATTTCCCTTAAGTTGCCTCCCAAATAGTGCCTTTGTTTATTGTCATTGGCTTGACTCCATATTGCTCTCATCAAGTTACAAAATTTTAATCACTAGGAATCTTAACTTTGGCATTTTCCACTTCACCTTCATCAGAATAAGGTTTGAGTCAATGACCACTTACATATAATATCTCCCTTATTTTTAAACTTTTGATCTAAATTGCACCATAAGGAAGAACACTAGTTGTTGGACCCCATATTTTTCTTGGAAGTTAGAACTATTAAATGAAAAATTGTTAGTAATTAGTCATGAGTAAAGAAAAAAAATTAAATGAAGTAGAAGAGGTGATCTTAGTATACGATGGGTTAGGATAAAATCTAGAATCAAAATTTGGAAGATGATATGGAAAATGTAGCAGTAACATGTTTACTGAGTATACTTCAGTATTTAAGCTATAACTTTTTCTCTACTTATACAAACGTCATGATTATTAATTTGGATTAAACTAGAGAGGTATGGTTACATGTTTCATGAAGACATAGAATTCAAATTATGTCTTTAAGAGTCTCAAAATCTGACCTTAAGTTAAAAATTTGGGTTGCTTCTGTGAAAATTCTCCACGGCAAACTCCTTGTTTCGCCGCGGTGAACTTGAAACATTTGGCTAGGATTTCTCTCGGGTAAAGTTTTCCGTGGCCAACTCTAGGTTTTTCTGTAGCAAACTTGTGAATTTTTGGTGAGAATTCCTCTTTAGAGGGGTTCCTCGCGGCAAACTTCTGACTTCACTGCGGTGAACTTTTCTCTACACTGAACATGTTTCGGTATTTGGGCATAAATTTTTCTTTAGTGATCGGAATGAGATGATTTTTTCTTTGGAGTAAACTAGAGACATATGGATACAAAGTGTATGAAGAAATCGAGTTTTAATTCAGTCTATAAGAGTTTCAATGTTTCGATGGAAGTTGAGCATAGAGTGTTGGTTCAGCATAAGAATAGTCCAAAAATGTTTAGGGTATAACTTTCATATTTCTGAATCAAATTAAATGATTTTTATGTCATTAGAAACTTAAGAAAACAGGGAACATTTTTCTAGAAGGAAGTGTTATCAAATTTCTTCTTTTAGTTGATTATAATAAGGAGTTAAGATGTTAGTAGTCGATGGACAAAAAGGGGCAAAATTGGGAGAACTAATTAAATGAAGGGTAAAAAGAGAAGAGCAAGCACAATGTGATATGATTTAAAAGAAGAATAGGAAAATCATGGGAGTTTGAAAAGAGAAGAGAAAGTCGTGAGAAGAGAGGAGAAAAGAAAGAAGAGTGCGTCGAAGGTAGGGAAAAATGAGAAAGAAGGAGAAAGAAGAAGATTTAGGCTAAACCTAAGGTAAGTATCATCTTTCTTCTTGCTTAGTAGAAAAACAAAAAGGGATTAGAGAAGAGAATGAGTTTGTGTAGGAATAAAGAGGAGAAACCCTAGATGAATTTTTATAGATTTCTATAGGTTTTGGTTTTTCCAACCTAGATAGACTATGGGTAGGTTAAGCCTAAGCCCAACTTAACATTTATTTCATTTTTATGATTTTTGAAGTTTTATGAATTTTTATGGGTATGTTGTGTTGAATGAGAACTTGGTCATTTAAATGAGACCAAGGAATGACAATCCAAGAGCAAGAGGAAAGGCAAGCTTGACTTAGATTTTTGCAAGTAAATAGGTGGGTAATATATTTATGGTTATTATGCCATATGGGCAAGTTTGTCTTATTGTATGTTAACTTGCTTGATAGTGAATTATTGTGATTGTTGAAAATGCATTGTGATGTACGAATTTTGATCAAGTTATGCCATTGAGACATGTTATGGCATTTTGTATGAATGAAAAGAAGAAAAAGCATGAAAGTATAAGCATATGATAAAATGATTTGAGCATGATTATGGGCTTTTGTTTAGGTGAGAGTGGAACCATTCTATTTATCACGTGAACGTTGACAAGAGCCTTCTCCCGGCTGCTCGCTTGTGGTATATGAGCTCTGAAAATGGTCTCATTATGTTCATGGTTTAAACTTCGGTTTCTCCATTTTGTTTCCATAGAACCCTCGAGCCATATGTTTGTATATTGTATCTTTGAATTTTCAAGTATGATACATAATTGAATGTTTTGTTCTGATACTTAAATGTAAATGATATGTTTTAAGTGATAGCAACCATGACTATGAATAAGTAAATGAGAATTTGTGAATGATTGTCATGCTAGCTAAAATAAGTTATAGATGTATAGGAATGGATGTATACGTATATTCTTAAATTGTCTGGCTCATCGCCAATGGTTATAAATGTATAAGGCACTAAGCTTCGCAGCTCAATCTATTACTTCCCACTTCGTAGATGAAGAAAAAGCAGAACAAAGGAATGGTGAACATTGCAAGGCATTTGGCATCTCCAAGATGGCTATATTTAGTAATTAAGTTAGTTTAGAAACTTTTGGTATTTAGAATCACATCAAGCATAAGCATTCAATTGTATCATGCGCATTTTGTATTTTGTAATAAGCCAACAGTGTGGCTTTTGTTATGTAAATAAAGTTTTTAAAATTCTTTTGCTTTAGTAATGAAATGATGAATTGAAAAAGTTTTGTTTGTATATGTTCATAGTAGTTTCTTCGTTAAAATGGTTGTGTTGAAAGAATGGTGTGAGTTGAATATTATTTTTCGATGTTGGTTATCTGGGTCCTGTTTGAGGGTTTCATCGCGGTGAGGCCTAGAGTACGCCGTGGCAAACCTTTCTCAAAGGGTATGAGTGCTAGAGTTTGGGACTTCGCCACGATAAAGTGTAAAAGTTTGCCGCAACGAACTACAAGAGAGAGGCTTCGCCTGCTGCGGTAAACCCGCCAACATTGACGCTGATAAATGTCTGAAGTATGAAATTTTTAGGGAAATCAGAGCCTCAAAATAGGTAACGAGACCCGGGTGCCAACAATAAAAGTCTAACTAAGTAATAATTCAACAACAGATTTCTTCTACGGATCAAAAGGTACCCTAGCTTATACAAGTCCAGATTTCATAATAATTATTATTGTTTTAGAATGTGGAATTTATAACTTAACCATCCCAATTTATAAACAAGGCTGACATTGAAATTACCCCATAGAATTTGCTTCACCTAGAAACTCATGTATAGCTTTTTTTAGCTCTTTTCTAGCTCCTGATTGACTTTAATGGCTTAATTCATTACCATTTTCTCAAAAAAAAAAGAAAAGAAAACTTCTTCGCTAGAGGAACTTACGGATTTAAAAGATTATGATATTTTCTAAATGTAAACATGGATGTAACTATGAAAGTGGAATTATTCTTGTTTTAGTTTAGGTTATTGGTTAGGTTTAACTGATTGAGTAAAATTAATGAGATAAATGTAGCAGAATTTGATAAGTCAATATTTTATATGTTATTTGGGGTTGAATTACTTAGTATTTTGAACAAATGGTGCTAGACTCATCCTATATTTATAGAGAGAAACATTGCCAAACTTGTACCAGTTATGAAGTATGTTAAGAGTCAGTTACATAATTACCTGTGAAGAGTAAAAAAGAGTAGAATAAGACTAGTGTTAGTTCTTAAACCTAATTCATGTGATTGTAGAATTCTTAAATTTAAGTCACCTATAACTCTTATTTTGTAAACTTAACTGTGGATACTTGTATTAAAATTAATCTAGGGGAATTTTAGTATAGTTCTTTTAGAATTATGTAGACTTTTCTTAGATATATAACCAACTATAGCAAATTTAAGGGGACTCTTTTAGACCGTACTCCTTAACCAGACAACCTTGCACCCTACTGCCTAATAGCTAACAGCTACTAAAATCAAACCTTAAAAACACCAATTTAACTTTGGACTTAAATGGAGCACTAAAAACTTTAGAAACCTTTTGAATTTGATCCTAATAAATGCTCACAGAAAACCCTAGAACCAATACCTTACTAACTTAGCAACACAAAATTTCCAGCTTTAAAAGGAGCCTCGAAGAAGCATCTACTGTTGGACCCCATTTTTGGAGCCCAACTATCTGGAATATCCTAAGATGTGAGTGTATTTCCCTATAAGGTTACATGAAATCTCCTTAGCCAACACCAATTTATCTTCATTCTCATAATATCCCAAAAATTTCCTGTTTGATCAATATAGATCAAGATATGATTAAAAAACAAATGTTTATAACCAATTCATGCTCTTCCAACCATTTCCCTCATTTTCTTTCTGTCAATCTTTTCCAAATAAACACCAAAGGCTATAAATTTTTATGATGAGATAGATAAATGCGTTATTAATATATTAATTCAAGAATCAGGACATTTGGAGGTCAGATGACAAAGTTATGACTAAAAGAATCAAACATGTTCAAGTTTGGGAAAACCTGCAAGTGATGTACCTATTTTAAAACCATAAGCATAAATTTTTCTGAAGATGTCAAATTAAGGTTATTTTTAGATGGATTATAAGAGAACATCTAGATCTACAACTTTTATGAAGAACCCAAAGAGAGATGTTGCCACATGGAGGGTCAAAATTACGAATTTTCAAAAGTGTACAATGTATATATGTTAAATAGACATACACCTCTACCTAACGGACATACACAGGGTTTGGAGCGTTTTCCAGACCCACAAAGATCCATTTAATGGACCTAATATCTGTTTAATGGACATAGACTAGGTTGGGGACATTTTTAGAACCGAGAAGGCCCGTGTAATGGACCTATTGTCCGTCTAATGGATATGGGTGGAACCCAAGCCCCTCCAAAGTATTTCCAATGGTTCCTACATTCATTTTAACATCACTTTCACTCATAATCTCCCAAAGTTCATCTCTTCTAGTGCAATATCACTTCATATCAATTCAACTACCAACTTTGTTTCATTAAACTCTTAAATCTCAACTCAAATGATTCATCACGTACAACTAATTCTCATTATTCACTATAGCTGTCCCGTATACATCTATTGTAGCATTACTAACTTATAAAGAACATATCTCCCAACTACGATATCCAAAAATTTCATACTTTATATCATTGGAAAGCTAGAAAGATAATCTACAATATTAAAGCAGACAACTTTATCTATTTAAGCCTAGATTAACTCAGTTTTTTCATAAAAGTTTGAACACAAATTCTTACCCCTATGAAAGCTTGAAAATGTAATGTAGAAATTGGGAAGGTCATGAGCAAAATTCAATGATATTTCATTAGTGAATCTAAATAGAGTTTAATGAAGCTTCACTTACATACCATCATACATATCACTAACTCAAAAAAAATACATGAGGATGCTCAATGTTTGATATGCTTATAAAGCTATCCAAAAAGTCACTAACCTAGTATAAAAGACATCTAGCTATATTGGAGTTTCTTATGCTTTTCAAGGTTCAACGCTCGTCTTGTTTTGTACTTGAGAAGAGAAAAATATGGGTTAAGCTATAGAGCTCAGTGACGAATATATTTATAGCCATCGGTAATTAGTCACAAATTCAAGCATATGTATATATATATATATATCCAGGAAGTTGAGCACTCTCAATTCTATTTCCAAAACTCAAATTTAGGCATTTCGTCACATAAAACATATCATATATCCAACCATCCGTCACAACACTCAATTATTCATCATGTTCATAAATCAAATGTAATGCATAAGAAATGCCTCGAGGGTTTCATGGAACGAAATGGAGAAACTGAAGTTTACACCATGAACAAAATGAGTCCATTTTTTGGAGCTCTTATGCTACAGGCGGGCAACCGAGAGAAGGCTCTTATTAACATGCACATAAAGAACGAAATGATTCCACTCTTGCCCAACAAAAGCAGATATTCGTGTTCAATTCATTTTATCATATGCTCATACTTTTGTGCTTTTTCTTCTTTTCGTTTATGTAAAATGTTATAACCTATTTTAAGGTATAACATAATCACAAATTGTTATGCATTATTAAATCTTTACAATAGTTCAAAAATCAAGAAATTTGCATATACACACACCTATAAATACATTACCCACCTATTTGTTTGAAATTCCCTAAGTTCAGATTTGCCTTTCCCCTTGATCTTAGGTAGGTTTTCTTGATTTCCTTTAAATAAACCAAATTCTATTTGAACAATATTCCAATGTAATTCATAAATGTCAATAATCACAAAAATAAAACACCTAAAAATTAGAGCTTAGATTTAACCTACTCATAGTTCATCTAACTAGCAAAACCAATCTTAATTCAAAAACCCACTAAAATTAAATGGGTTTCTTCTTTCTCACATTATTTTCCAACACAAAACCCTATTCTCCCTCTCTCTAATCCCTTTCTCATCAAAGCAAGAAGGAAGATGAAGATTGTTACCTCTAACAAGCTTTATTTCTCTTATTTCCACATTTTCTCCTTCTTTCCTAGCTTCCCCCATAATTTTTCTTCTTCTTTCTTCTCCCACGTTTTTCTTCTTCATTCTTTCTTTTTTGCGTTTTCTCTTCTCTCCTTTTCTCTTCCACGATTCTTCTCTCTTCTTCTAATTTAAGACAACATTTTGTCCTTGTCTTCCAAAATTACCCCTCATTTGTTTAGTTCTCTCAATTTTGCCCTTATGTCCTTTAGCCCCTTAAGTCTATTTAAATCTAATACCTTAACCATAAACTAATTTCATTCTAACACTCCATTCCAAATTCTAATTTATACTTAGGCTCCTTAAAATAATGGGCTCAATTCTAAAAATAATGAAACAAATAAATTAATAATAATTCAAAAAATTCGGGGTTCAACAATTCTCCCTACCCCTTTAAAGAATTTCATCCTCGAAATTCTTACCTAAGATATTGAAAAGGTGTGGATACTTCTTCTTCATGGCCTCCAAGGGCTCCCACGTGGCCTCTTTCGTCGAATAGTTCTTCCATAAAACTTTAACCAGCTTCATTATCTTGTTTCTCAAGACTTTTTCCTTCGAATCTAAAATCTCCATTGGTTGTTCTTCATAAGTCAAATCCTCCCTTAACTGAACCTCTGAAGGGTGAATTATGTGTGAAGATTTGAATCGGTACTTTCTCAAAATTGATATATGGAAGACATTGTGAATCTTAGACAATTCCGGTGGCAAAGCTAACTTATAGGCTAAAGGCCCAATCTTCTTAATGATCTTATAAGGGCCTATGTATAAGGGACTGACCTTGCCCTTCTTACTAAATCTCAAGACTCCTTTCCATGGAGAGGCTCTAAGAAACGCTCTGTCTCAAATTTCAAATTCCATTTCCCTTCTAAGTGCATTTGTATAGCTCTTCATTTTGTTTTGAGCTACTTTGAGTCTTTGTTTCACCAATTTAATCTTATCAAATGTGACTTATACCAACTCAGGTGCCACAAGTCTCCTTTCACCTTCCTCATCCTAACAAATAGGAGTTTTGCATCTCCTACCATAGAAAGCTTCATAATGTGCCCTTTAAATTCCCGAGTGATACAAATTATTGTTAGCAAATTCGATTAAAGGCAAATGATCATCCTATGAGCCTTTGAAATCCATAACATAAGCTCTTAACATTACCTCCAATGTTCGTATTATCCTCTCTGATTGTCCATAAGGCAAAGTCAAAAGTAGTGCAGTTGTCAGACTATTCTTTAATTCTTCAAAACTGTTCTGGCACTCCTCTGTCCATATAAATTTCTAATTCTTCCTTATCAATTTGACAACTGGGCTGCTATTATGGAAAACCACTGTACAAATCTTATATAATACCCAGCTAAACCTAGGAAACTCCTCACTTCTGCTATATTCTTCGGTGCTTACCATTTCACCACAACTTCTATTTTTCTCGGATCCACATGTACTCCTTGCTCCAAAATTACATGTCCGAGAAACACTACTTTCCTTAACAAAAATTCACATTTATCAAATTTGGCATACAACTTGTTCTTTCTCAATGTCTCTAAGGCAATCCTTAAATGGTTTCATGCTCCTTGTCACTCTTGGAATAAACCAAAATATCATCAATAAAGACAATGATAAATAGGTCTAAGAAAGGCTTAAAGACTATATTCATTAGATCTATAAAAGCTGTATAGGCATTCGTTAATCCGAAGGGCATAACTAAGAACTCAAAATGCCTATATCGTGTTCTAAAATTAGTCTTTGACACATCAGACTCCTTTATTCTCAATTGGTGGTAACCTGATCTCAAGTCTATCTTGAAGAAGACTTTTTCCCCTTGAAATTGATAAAACAAATCATCTATACGTGGAAGTGGATATCTATTCTTGATAGTGACATGATTGAGCTTCCAGCAGTCCACACACATTCTCAACAATCTGTCTTTCTTCTTCACAAAAAGGACCGGAGCTCCCCAAGGTAAAGAGCTAGGTCTAGTATACCCTTTCTCCAACAACTCTTCTAATTGCTCCTTAAACTCCTTAAATTCTACTGGAGCCATCTATAAGGCGGAATTGAGATCGATGTAGTACCTAGAAGATGCTTGATGGGAAACTCAATTTCCCTAGGGGGTGGTAGTCCTGGTAATTCCTCGAAAAAGACATATGAGAATTCTATGACCACAGGAATTTCTTCTAACTTTCCTCTATCTGTCTTCATGTCTACCACATAGGTCAAAAATGCTTAACACCCTTTCCTTATCGTCTTCTCTACTACCAGAGCCGAAACAATCCTAGGCGGACTTACTTTTCTGTCCCCCATAAACACCACCTTTCTTCCATTGTCCAACTCAAACTCCATTATCTTTCTTTTGCAATCTAAATTGGCTTTATACCTTTCCAATGTGTCCATACCCAAAATCAAATATAGTCCTGCCATTTTCAATGACATTAAACTCACCACTAATTTTTCCTCATTAATATATAACTCATAATCTCTATAAACTTCAGTAATAATAATATATTGGACGATTGGAGTACTAACGATTAAAGTAGTATCTAATGGGCTCAAATTTCTACCATACACAGTTCTACCTGATGAAACAAAGGAATGGGTAGACCCCAGATCAATCAAAACAATGACATCATCAATAAAGATTTTAATCATACCAGTCATAACTTTTGGAGTAGTTTTTGCATCCTATCTTGTCATTACAAACACCCTAGTTGGTGTTTGTCCCCTCGGTCTTCCTAAAGGATTCACTCTCTTGGCTACCTCAGAAATACCCACTTTAGTTGTAGTCTTATGCCCCACAGTCTTAACCCTCTTTGAAGCTTGCATCTGAGTTCTCTCTTGTCTTGCATACTGAGGGCACTCTCTATCCATATGCCCTTTCTCTCCACAGTTAAAGCAAGCTCCTATGAATCTATAACACTCTCCTCCATAGAACTTGCTATAATGATCACATTTGGGAATGGGTGGCTTATCTCCCATTCCCTTTCTACTGCCTCCCACCGTAGAGGCCTAATGAGAAACAGTAGAAATTCTCATCAGTTTGGAGCTACATGCGCCATTGCTCTTCTCTTCAAACTATATAGGAAAAGTCCTAGCATTCATCCCTGACATAAGAGCACCACCTCCCCTCTTGAATTGTTCTCTCCCATTTCTCTTTTTGTTCATGACGCTCTTTATGTTTTCAATGTTTTCAACCCTCAATGCTGCTTCAGCCAGCTGTTGAAAGTCAAAGAAGTTCTACAACACCACTTGTTCTCTAATGGCTAGATGTAGTCTTGATTCAAACCTATGACACTTAGTCGCCTCACTCATCATCATCTCAGTTGCATACCAATACAGTTGTGTAAATTGGCATTTATACTCACTCACCGTCATTTCCCTCTAGATGAGATTTAGAAATTCCCTCTACTTCAGCTAAATATACACCTTAGACAGATACTTCTTCTTATAAGCAATTAGGAAATCTTTCCACACTAACTCTGACAGTTTTATCTGACTTTACGACACACTTTCCCACTAATACAGAGCATCTCCCTGAAGCAAACCTATAGCATATTCAACCTTCTCATCATCTTCACAATCCATCTGCTCTAACACCCTTTCTGTCTTCCTCAACCAAGACTCAGCCTCTTCTGGATCAGTGGTCCCATAAAAGTCCACTACCCCATACTTCCTTAGCTTATCAAACTGCTTTTCCCTTTTAGCTGGGGTCGGAGTACAAGATTGTGGCATCTGGCCCATGGTCTGAATAAATGCCTGAGCGAAGGCTTGGAACATTCTCAGATCCAAGGGAGGTACTTGCTCCTACGGAACAGGTGAATCTTGCATTTATAACTGAGAGGGACCACTACCATGCCATACAAAAGCCTCAGTATTCTTTGGATCTCTAGACTCATCCATGCCCTCCTCTCTTGGTGGAAGGTTAGGTGCAACTGATCCTTGCAAAACTCCTTGTCCTTCTACGAGGTGGCATGTTACTCCTTCAATGTAAATATTAACAATTAGCTTACATTTCATTTTAATCTTAATTTTTACATGTATGCATGATATGCATGTCATTTAATGTAATCAATCAAATCATCAATGCAACAGATAGTCACACATCATAATAATGCATAGTATAATGTATTCTAAGCCCAGGACTCTTTAAAGCCTACGCTCTGATACCATAAGATGTTGGACCCCATTTTTGGAGCCCAACTATTTGGAATATCCTAAGATGTGACTGTAATTTCCTATAGGGTTACATGAAATCTCCTTAGCCAACACCAGTTCATCTTCATTCTCATAATATCCTAAAAATTTCCTATTTGATTAGTATAGATCAAGATATGATTAAAAAGCCAAACTATGTTCATAAACAATTCATGCTCTTCCAACTGTTTCCCTCACTTTCTTTCCATAACTCTTTTTAAAATTAACACCAAAAGCTATCAATGTTTTTATAGAGATAGATAAATGTGTTAGTAATCTATTTGGATTAAGAATCAGGACATTTGGAGGCCAGATGACAAAGTTATGGCCAAAAGAATCAAACATGTTCAGGTTTGGGAAAACCTTCGGGTGATGTACTAGTTTTAGGACAATAGGTATAATTTTTTTAGAAATGTCAGATTAAGGTCGTTTTAAGATTGTTTCAAAGAGAACTTCTAGATCTAAAACATTCATGAAGACCTCAAAGAGATATTTTGTCATCTAGAGGGACAAAATTGTGAATTTCCAAAAGTGTATAATGTATGTCCGTTAAACGGACATATACCTCTACCTAACGAACATGCACGGGGTCTGAAGCATTTTCCAGACACATGAAGTCCACTTAATGGACTGAACGTCCATTTAACATACATGGACTGGGTTGAGGACATTTTTAGAACTAAGAAGGTCGAATTAATGGACCTATTTTCTGTCTAACAGACATAGGTGAAACCGAAGCCCCTCCAGAGCCTTTCCAATGGTTCCTGCATCCATTCTAACATCACTTTAACTCATAATCTCCCCAAATTCAACTCTTCTAGTGCAATATCACTTCATATCAATTCAAATACTAACTTTGTTTCATTAAACTCTTAAATCTCAACTCAAATGATTCATCATGTATAACTAATTCTCATTATTCACTATAGTTGTCTCATATACATCTAATGCAGCATTACTAATTTCTAAAGAACATATCTCCCAGCTTCGATATCCAAAAATTTCATACTTTATATCATTGGAAAGATACAAAGATAATATATAACTTTTAAGAAGACAACTTTGTCTAATTTAGTATAAATCAATACAATTTTTCCCCATAATTCAGAACACAAATTCTTACCCCTATGAAAGCTTGAAAATGTAATGTAGAAATTGGGAAGGTCATGAACAAAATGCAATCATATTTCATTAACGAATCCAAAAAGGGTTTATACAAGCTTCACTTACATACCATCATACATATCACTAACTTAAAATAAAATACATAAGGATGTTTAATGTCTGATATGCCTATAAAGCTATCCAAAAAGTCACTAATTTAGTACAAAAGATATCTAGCTATCTTAGAATTTCCAATGCCTTACAAGGTTCAACGCTCGTCTTTTTCTATACCTGAGGAGAGAAAAATATGGGTTGAGTTATAGAGCTTTGTGGCTAATATATTTATAGGCATTGGTAAGTAATCACAAATTCAAACATATGTATATATATATATCTAGAAACTCAAGCACTCTCAATTCTAGTTCCAAAACTCAAAGTTAGGCATTTCATGACATAGAACATATGATATATCCAACCATCTATACACAACACTCAATTATTCATCATGTTTACAAATCAAATGCAATGCACAACAAATGGCTCAAGGGTTTCATGGAATGAAATGGAGAAACTGAAGTTTACACCATGAACGAAATGAGTCCATTTTTTAGAGCTCATATGCCACAAACGGGAAGTCGGGAGAAGGAACTTGTCAATGTGCATATGAAGAACGAATTGGTTCCACTCTTGCCTAACAAAAGCACATATTCATGCTCAATTCATTTTATCATCTGCTCATACTTTCGTGCTTTTTCTTCTTTTCGTTTATATAAAATGTTATAACCTCTTTTGAGGTAAAACATAATCACAAATCATCATGCATTATCAAATCTTCACAGCAATTCAAAAATCAAGAAATTTTCACATGCACACACAAAGACAAGAATTTGCCCAATCACACAATAACTATAAATACTTTACCCACCTATTTGCTTGAAATTCCCTGAGTTCAAATTTGCCTTTCCCCTTGATCTTAGGTTGGGTTTTCTTGATTCCCTTCAAATAATCCAATTTCTATTCAAACAATATTCTAATGTAAATTTATAAATGTCAATAATCACAAAAATAAAACATCTGAAAACTAGAGCTTAGATTTAACCTATCCATAGTTCCTCTAACTAGCAAAACCAATCTTAATTCACAAAAATCAAATGGGTTTCTTCTTTCTAACATTATTTTCCAACACAAAACCCTATTCTCCCTCTCTCTAATCCATTTCTCATCAAAACAAAAAGAAAGATGAAGATTGTTACCTTTAACAAGCTTGATTTTTCTTTTTTCCACGTTTTCTCATTCTTTCCTAGCTTCCCCCACCATTTTTCTTCTTCTTTCTTCTCCCATGTTTTTCTCTCTTCTTTCTTTCTTTTTTGCATTTTCTCTTCTCTCTTTCTCTCTTCCATGATTCTTCTCTCTTCTTCTAATTCAAGACAACATTTTGGTCTTATCTTCCTAAATTACCCCTCACTTGTTAGTTCTCTCATTTTTGCCCTTATGTCCTTTAGCCCCTTAAGTCTATTTAAATCTAATACCTTAACCATACACTAATTTCATTCTAACACTCCATTCCAAATTTTAATTTCTACTTAGGCTCCCTAAAATAATGGGCTTAATTCTAAAAATAATAAAACAAATAAATCAATAATAATTAAAAAATTCGCTGTCCAACAGTTATCTAGAAAGGAAATGGAGAAAAATAAATGGAAACTCAAGGAACTTGGGTAAGCTCAGGTATGTGGAATCAGATGTGGAAAAATCGATTCAGGCATTAATAAATATGCTACAACAAGGTGTTAGAAAATGGAGTACTTCACTTATGGGTTTCCTTTTAAAGAAGAGGCTGGCTTTTGCAATAGTACATAAATGGGCCAATATAACATGGACAAACAAGGGACTGAAGAATATAATAGTGAATGAGGTTAAACTCTTTATTTTCCATAGAAAAAAGTAAAAAAATTGCTTAAAGTAAGGGCATAACATATAATAGGTCATCCAATACGCATTAAGAAATGACAATCATGGTCACATAGGAAAGAAGCAAGCTACATTCAATACCACTATGGGTTAACATCCATAAGATGTTATTGGAATATTGTTCTGCAAAGGTATGAGTTATATTGCTAGCAAAATAGGAAAGTCATTAGGGTTGGAAAAAAATATTGTTTTAATAAAAAGGATTGGATTTCCAAGGGTATGTATAGATGTAGACATATCAAAGAAACTCTCTGATAATCTCAAGGTTATGAAATATAAGGACAACAGAGAGTTGGAGGAAGTGTTGGAGTTATGTAAATATAGTACCATGGAAAGCAAGTGTATTTACATGTAACCTTATCTTCTTCAGTTACAGTTTTGTAATGAAAATATTTATCATTAATAAATCAAATGAGTTTTGTTTTGTTTGTGTGAGCATTATATATCTAGTCAAAAGGTACTAAGATTCTTTTGTAAGTAATATACATATACATAGA
>JANSVA010440194.1:0-17894 GCA_025504915.1 Erythroxylum reticulatum | reverse complement strand
GAGTCCAAAGACAAGTGAGGGTGCCATTTACAATTGGGAAGTATAGTGATGAAGTTACATGCGATGTGGTTCCAATGCAAGCTAGTCATCTGTTGTTAGGTAGACCATGGCAATACGATAGAAGAGTAATTCATGATGGGTATTTAAATAGTTATGTAGTGGAGAAAGAGGGCAAAAGGTATACACTTTTACCTTTGACACCAAAACAAAATTTTGACGATTAAATGCAACTTGAAACATCCTATGGTGAATTTACACAAAAAGAGGCTGAGCAAAAAGAAAATAAAATGAGAAAGAAAGAGAAAAGAAAGAGAAAAAGGAGAGAGAGAGAAAAATAGAAGGCAAATCTAAAGAGAAAAATAATGAAGATAATTCAGCCCTTGAGAGAAAAGAAGAGAGAAAAGTGAATTTCTATGCAAAAGTGAGGGATGTGAAGAGAGCTTTGATGACAAACAAGCCAATGTTTGTACTTTTGTACAAAGAGGCTTATTTTTCAACTAATGATCTTGACCTTACTTTGCCTAGTGTTGTGATTAATGTTTTGTAGGAATATAGCGATGTCTTTCCTGATGATCTACCTCAAGGTTTACCACCTTTTGGGAGGAATTGAACATCAAATCGATCTCATTCTCTAGGCTGCCATACCAAATAGACTAGCCTATCGAAGCAATCCTGCGGAGACTAAAGAATTGCAAAAGCAAGTTGAAGAACTTTTAGAGAAAGGACACATAAGAGAGATCTTAAGCCCATGTGTAGTACCCGTTTTGTTGATACCAAAGAAGGATGGAAGTTAGCGTATGTGTGTGGATTGTAGAGCCATTAACAAAATAATGGTAAAATATTGACATCCTATACCTCGACTTGATGATATGTTGGATGAGTTACATGGCACATGCATCTTTTCTAAAATTGATTTGAAGAGCAGGTATCACCAAATTAGAATGAAACCGAATGATGAATGGAAAAGTACCTTTAAAACTAAACATGGATTGTATGAGTGATTGGTAATGTCATTTAGCCTAACTAATGCACCAAGTACCTTTATGCATTTAATGAACCATTTTTTACAAGAATTTATTGGCAAGTTTTTAGTTGTCTATTTTGATGACATCCTAGTGTATAGCAAATCTATTGAAAAACATGTCATTCATTTAAAATGTGTGTTTGATGTGTTGCGCAAATTTCAATTGTATGCTAACATGAAGAAATGTACATTTTGCATTGATCATATCATTTTCTTCAGATATATGGTGAGTGCAAAAGGAATTGAAGTAGATAGCGAAAAGGTAAAGGCTATATATGAATGGTCGAAGCTTAAGAATGTTAGTGAGGTAAGGAGTTTTCATGGTTTGGCAAGTTTCTACAGGAGATTTGTCAAAGATTTTTAGTGCAATTGCTACCCCATTGACTGAAATCATGAAAAAAGATAAGGGGTTTATTTGGGGAAAAGAGCAAGAGCATGCATTTGCATTATTAAAGGATAAGTTGAGTAATGCACCATTGTTGAAGCTGCCTAATTTTGAATTAACTTTTGAAATCGAATGTAATGCTTCCGGGATTGGTATAGGTGTTGTTTTGATGCAGGAAAAAAGACCAATTGCTTATTTTAGAGAGAAGCTAAATGGATCACAACTCAACTACTCAACTTATGACAAGGAGCTATATGCATTAGCGAGGACATTAGAGACATGACAACATTATCTGCTGCCTAAAGAATTTGTAATTCACACTGACCATGAATCATTGCGCCATTTGAAGGGGCAAAGCAAGTTGAATAAACGACATGCAAAATGGGTGGAATTCATTGAATCCTTCCGATATGTGATACAATACAAGCAAGGAAAAGAGAATGTTGTTGCTGATGCGCTCTCTAGAAGGTATTCTTTGATTTCAACTTTTTCTTCTAAGTTGTTTGGACTTGAGCACATGAAAGAGCTGTATACGTATGTTGTTGATTTTTCAAATGTGTATGTTGCTTGTGAACATGCTGTATTCCATGATTTTTATACGCATGAAGGATTTCTATGTAAGAAATGGAAATTATGCATGCTTAATTGACGGAGGACCATCAAGCCCAACAATTTCTACCATGAAGGAGCCCATCCAATCCCACAATGAAGCTGCAGGTTTTGTTTAAACCTTTTGGCCTTTGCAAAGCTTGTATTTTTGAAGCCCAAGTTAGCTCACAAACATTATGAGCCTTGATCAATGTAGAACCATTGACCAGCCCTTAAATTGACATGTTGAAGCCCAAAATGTTTTGGATGTTCAGCACAAGTGCTTGATAAAGTTTTCTTTTGTTATGTGATGAATAAGAGCTTTTAATGCTCATTAGTTTCCTTATTTATTTCTATTTCAATTTCCTTTTAATTTCTACAACTCATGGTAGTTTTATAGACAATTATAGGATCTTTTATTGTATTTATAGTGCATTAGTTGCTGGAGGGAAGCCAAAAGGGCTGGAGAAACTGGATTGTGGTTATCCTAGTCTAAAACTTTCCTATTTAAACAACTAGCCTTCCATATTTGTAAGGTAGATTATGATGAATGGAAATTGAGAGAATTTGCTTTGCAATTCTTAAAGGTTTGAATGTTTTCCTAAAACATATCATAGGGTTTTATTAGTTTCCAAAAACTAAAGCGTTTTGATTGTTTCTCCGAAGAATAATCACTAGGTTTGTTTGTTTTATGAAAACATTCAACTTTGTTCATTGTTCCATTTGATTTGATCATTAGAATTCTGTCTGACCAGCTGTACGAGAAAATTCGTAACTTTTTGTGTGATTGTCCGATTTAGGTGATTCCAAATCCATAGGTTGTTCACTTCTTAAAATAGAAATCTCCAGAAGGGTTTTCTACCCAGTTCTAACTTCCATCTCAAAATTTCCAGTTTTCCAAACCATCGCCAATCAACCATCCAGCTAGACATGTATTCAGAAAAACCAACCTAACTCAACCATCCCTTATTTGTTTGAATTGATTCTTGATTCTAAATTGTAATTCAAAAAAAGTTATACAATTTTCTTCTTTCTTAGAAACTAAATTTCCAGCCAATTAACCCAGAAATGCCTTCAAATTCCCTGTTCCAGTTTTACCTGATAAAAACCAAATTGCACAAAACTTTTCCAATAACCACCAGACCCTATTCCAATCACTTTTAGACCATTCCTCCATCACTGATAGTTCAATTTGAGAATTTTTTGTTCATGAAGCACATAGTGAAAATAGAGTTTATATTTGGAACGAGGAATTCGAAATGAGCCAGAATGGTCAAAGTTGCAGAAATCCTAATCCTACGAGGATTAGGAATCTTAATTGCACCAAGAATCCTACTCTTACTAGGATTTCCTATTTTGAAAATTCGTGGCAAAAATTAAAATCGTTGATGAAAATTATGGATGATGAGTAATCCTAATCCTACTAAGATTAGAAAGCCTATTTTGACTAGGAATCCTAGTTCCACAAGGATTTCCTATCAATAATGTAAAATGAATTTCGTTAACGTAATCAGTTTTGTGAAAAAGTACATAGCTTCAGCAGCAACCTTTTGCAAGATTCTAAAGGATGTGATGATGTGGTAGAAATCAATTGGTCATATGATGATGTCATCCATGTGGTCAACCACCTCACCATGCCACGTCACCATCCGTTCCACCTTGGACACCATGGATGAAAGCCTACACTGCCAACTCATTTGTACATATGTGTGGAAGCTTCCTCCACCGTCCTTGAAGTTTCCAAATCCACCTTAAAGTCTAATCTCTCTTCCACCTCCTCAAGAACAATATAAATTGGGCTAGATATCAAGTTGAATTTGGATTCGATTTCTTTTCCAGGGAGTAGTGGATTTCCAGATCAACATTTAGACGATCTTGGGCTAATTTCTAAAGATCTAACCGTTGGATTTGGCTGAACTTTTGTGTGAATAAACTTAAAGCATCGGGATATTTGCACATAAAAGTTGAGCCATAAATATTTTTGTCATTTGAGAGTTATACAATGTCGAAGTTGCCCATGAGAATTTACCAGAATAGTGAAATCCGAGTTTGGCAAAGATTGCAAGTTAACTCCCTCAAGGATGCGTATACTGACCTATACCTCTATATATAGGGTCCTATTAGCTCATTAAATGGGGGTTCACGTTCTCTTTCTTATTGTGCTAGGGCGTGACCTATAGCTTCCTTCTCTTCATCATTTTCTATTAGAATTATGTTTCTCTTATTATTGATCTTGAGGAATACACTACGAATTTTTCTAACAAGATTTCTTTTTCCAATTGTAAGAGGTAATAACCTCTAAACCGTATTTGATTCATGAGAACTTTTTCTTATTTATTCTACATAAGATTTTGAGATGAATGTGAGTTTATAACATGATCTTAATTGCCAAATCATGTGTGTTGGATTAAAGTCATGAACTTGATCTTATTTATGTGATTTGAATGCTAATTTGATTGTTTGAGGTATAAGTTGCAGATTTGATTAATTGGTAGTTGCAAAAACTGATTAAATTTAGATAGAAGTTATTTGTTTGATTATGAACTTTTGATGGAGGACCATTCACACAAGCCTTGCAGGATGTGGAAGCAATGAGTTTGATCACACATGAAGAGCATTCAGTCCAAGCAGATTTAGGTGATGAGGAAAAAGACTTTGATGGGCTGCTTAAATTGTTAACTCATATTAAGCCTTATGGACTGGTGAAAGCATGCATATATGAGGAGTCTCTTATCAGTCACGTGCCCAACACAACTCTAATGGAGCCTATTCAATTTCCATAAGTTTACGATAACTTTATATCTAATAATAATTTGTTTTTATGAATAAATAGTTATAATTCGTAGGCAATGAGGAGTCAATTCGTTGTGACTTTCCTTTGTTGCAACTCTCCTTATTTACTTTGCATTTTTTTTGTAAGCAGGAAGAGAAAAATATATGAAAAGTTTTGAGAACTTCTCGTCAATTTACACCTGGAATGTTGTAGGGTTTTTATTTGTTTTCCTAAAAACATCTGGGTTTTAAAAGTAGCCCTAAAACTTTCATCCAATTGTTCGTTGTTATACAATTTTCTTTATCGCCAAATTCTGACTGTTTTGCCTATATCTCATCAACTATTCATCTCCATGACTACAGACACACCAATCTAGAAACTAGACAAAAATTCTCACAATTTTTGTTAAAATCTGAAACTTTAATTTCTAGTCAATTCTCTAGAAATCACTAATCAATTCACTTGCAATTTCCTAACGCCCAGTCACTTTCTTTCCCAACACCAACATGCCATCAAATTTTGGTATCAGATCCCCAAAGTGATGTTCTTGAACCCACCCACATCATGTATGTGAATTCACCACCAAATCCCACATCCCGAGAAGAAGAATTATTGAGATAAATTGAGACTCTTTAGCTTGAAAATAGGGCTCTTAAGGCTAATGAGTCAACCTTTAACCCGTCCACTAGCCATCCTAGACCATTTGATATTTTTCTACCTCTATAAAACACTCACACCACTCTCCATGATAATTATGACGCTTTTGTAGATAAAAGTCATATGCTAAAAGAAGGAGATGCTATGAGAGGATTTGTTGCAAGGGGACGAAGGAGAGGTCATTTACGAGCTGTCCGTAATATTACTCCTCAATTTCGGACAGAAAGACAAGAGAGTGATAAGGCATTCAATTTCAAAATTGAAATTCTAGAATTCCATGGGCAAATGAATTCGAATATCTACCAAGAATGGCTTCATTCAATCGAGAGGGTTTTCAACTTGAGGGAGACTTCGGAGGAGAGGAAAATGAAGATTATAGCCTTGAAACTCAAAGGACCAGCCTCCTATTGGTGGGAAAATATTCAGAGAAGGAGGGTTAGTGAAGGGAGACCAAGAATCAATACTTGGACTTGAATGAAGGAAGAAATGGATGTTGCATAGATGCCTCTACAATATAGGCAGAAATTGCTTGATTAGATGATTGCACTCACTCAAGACAACAGTTCGGTGGAGTGTTATATCATGCAATTTGAAGAGACGATGGTGAAATGTGATGTAGAGGAGGCCGAAGAAGTGACAAATGCTAGATTCTTAAGAGGGCTGAAATAAGAATTTCGAGATATGGTATATCTTAATTACTATGACACTTATCATGAATTGAAAAGACTTTCCATGAAATGTGACATCAATTTACAACATGCCCCAAAAAAAAATCATTTGTGCCTAGATATGCCATGACTCCTTCACTCCAAAAACAAACTCCAACATTTTCTTCCAAATCAAACTTAGCCCCTCCTTCCATTACTACACTACACAAAACCTGCACCACTTAATAAAAGACCTTTACCACTCCAAATCAAACCAATCCAAGACAAGCCTATACACCTCAAACCATCACTTACAAATCCAAATTGAGATGTTTTAAGTGTCAAGGCTATGGCCACTTTGCAAGTGAATGTCCAAACCGAAAGGTTATGACTTTGTTGCAAGAGATTGCTGAAATTGATGATAACGTGAGTAGAGAATTGTTGTTTAATGAAGAGGGACTTATTGAAAATGAGCAGGATAGTGATGAAACAATATAAGGTAATGGAGAGAATATAGAAGGGGAGATGCTTGTATTACTTCGGCTTCTAAACAGTGAGAAAGAAGAAGATGATTGGAAGAGAAAGTCCTTGTTTCATCCAAGGTGAAAAAGCAAGGGAAAAGTGTGTAATGCAGTAGTTGATAGTGGAGCTTGTGAGAATGTTATTTCCAATGAGATGGTAGAAAAATTGGGTCTTAAAACTGAACCAATTCCCAATCCATACAAGCTAACTTGGCTTGATTCAAAGTATAAGATGAGAGTCAGTCGAAGATGTTTAGTGCCATTTGCAATTGAAAAATATGAGGATGAAATATGGTGTCATGTTATTCCCATGACAGCTTGTCACTTGCTTTTGGGAAGACCGTGGATGTATGATAGAAATGTGGTGCGTCAAGGAAGAGTTAACACTTATTCCTTAATTTGTGGTGGGAAGAAATTTCTATTAACTCCAACGAGACCGAATTACAAGAAGAAAGAAAAAGAAACAGGTTTGCTTGCCATGGATGAGAAGAAAGCAATTATGGAGGAGCTGCCATCATATGCACCACTTGATGTTGAAGATGACCAATAGCCAAAGACGTCAATTCTAGAGGAGATACAAAGCTTGATTGATGAATTTGTTGATGTTTTTCCCAAAGAACTTCCAAAAGGTTTGCCCCCTTTAAGAAGCATTCAACATGAGATCCAATTCTACAAAGATTCTACTATTCCCCATAAACATACTTATAGAATAAGTCCCAAGGAGAATGAAGCGCTTCAAAATTATGTTAATGAGTTGTTATAAAGAGGCTTCATTAGGCCTTCAAAAAGTCCTTGTGTTGTGCCGGCATCTATTGTACAAAAAAAAAGGGAAATGGAGAATGGTGATTGATTTAAGAGCTGTTAATAAGATCACAATCATGTATAGGTTTCCTATTCCTAGACTTGATGATATGCTAGACTATCTCCACGATGCAAAGGCTTTTACAAGACTTGATCTTGCAAACGGTTTCCATCAAATCTGAATGAGAGAAGGTGATGAATGGAAGACCACTTTCAGAACCAAAGATGCTTTATATGAGTGGCTAGTGATGCCTATGGGGCTGTCTAATTCTCCAGCAACGTTCATGAGATTGATGAATGAATTTCTCAAACCGTTCCTACACAAATTTGTTGAGGTATATTTTAATGACATTCTTATCTTGAGTGGTAGCCTAGAAGAACATGTCATGCATTTGAAAATGGTCTTTGAGGTTTTAGATCATGAAAGATTATATGCCAATGTAGATAAATGTCATTTTGGTGATTCATCTTTGACTTTCCTAGGATTTGTTATTAGTGATCAAGGAATTAGTATGGACCCATCCAAAATCCAAACTATCTTAGATTGGCCTGAATCTCGGAGCCTTTTTGATCTTAGAAGTTTCCATGGATTTTATAGCTTTTATAGAAGATTCATCAAGAATTTTAGCACCATAACCAGCCCTTTAATCGATTGCATCAAAAAAGGAGAATTTAGGTGGACATCACAAGCCCAAATTGCCTATAACACCTTAAAAAATCTCATAACTAGTGCACCCCTTTTATCTTTTCCAAGTAGTAATGCACCATTTGAACTTGAGTGTGATGCTTGCGGGGTAGGCATAGGAGCTGTTTTAAACCAAAAGGGTAGACCAATTGCTTACTTTAGTGAAAAGTTGAATGAGGCTAGAAAAAAGTACACCACTTATGACAAAGAATTTTATGCCATCGTTAGAGCCCTTAGACATTGGAGAACACATCTAATTGCACGACCATTTGTTCTTTGGATAGATCATGATGCTTTGAAATATGTTCAAAATCAAACGCATTTGAGTCATAGATAAGCAACTTCGGTAGAATACTGATGCCTTGTTTAGGAAATATATATAATGTTAGCCTTAATGCATGCACATGTTATAGGATTTGAGGAAATTAGGGGGTTATATGAGAGTGACAAAGATTTTGGAGTTATATTTGTTAAGGTGATGCGGAACCCCAAGACCCCTAATCGACCCTTAGAACTCGTTACCAATCAAATCAGAAATAGTTTCTCAACAACACAATCAGATTAGGATTTGTTCTTACACCCAAGAACACTTATGAAAAGAACTCAAGTTAATTTTCAGAAAATCCCCTTGAACCCGAATCAGTTAAGCACTAAAGAACACAAGAAATAGGAATTAAAATTGATAACAAAAGATAAACTAAATTGCAATCAATAAGAACACCTTGCACATAAACATAAAAGAAAGCAAACTCTCTCTTCATTCAGATTTGAAATTTTTGAAATTACAACTTGTTCTGCATTACAACAGAAAGTAGCCTTGTTATACGCATTACAATGTAAGATAAAACATTAAAAACTGAAATAAATGTCTTCAAGGTAGTAAAGAACAAAGCTGATATGGAGAACGTGGTGGAGAAATTGGGTGAGATGAAAAGACAATCTTTAATGTTGAGAGAGAGGTGGATGCTAGAGAGAATAGGATGGAGAGGTGAATATGACAGCCACAAAACCCTAAAACATGCTTAATTAAACCTAAACCTAATGGGTTTTAAATGGACTTAAGTAAAAATAATAAGGGGTCCATGTATTCTAACTTAAAAATCCAAATTGAGCCCTTAAACCAAGTCTGAAATAAACCAACATGGACCCCTTGAAATGTGGCCCATTTCACTTATTCTAACCCCAAAGGAGACAAATAAAAACAACCCATAACAAACAAACGCAAAATAGATCCAAAATAAGCTCAGAAACACAAACAACCTAAACTAGTCTGTTAGCCTAATTATGTAGACATACTTAAGATCCAAAACGTTTCCATATATGGACTTCCTATATTTGGGCAGCCCATTTTCAACATGTTTTTGCACATAAATTTGGAGTTATTCCTTCAGACGCTTTGCTCGGGACCTTGTGATTGGACCGAAAAAACTTTCTATATTGGGAAAACCTTCCATATTGGCACTTGAATGATCTAGTTTTTCTTGAATCTAGTTTTTCTTGAACAACCTCAATACGATTTCCCTTGGCATCTCCTTGCGCTTTAATCTAGTTTTTCTTGAACAGCCTCAATATGATTTCCCTTGGCAGCTCCTTGCGCTTTAGCTCCATTTTCCAAATTTGGTGAACTTTCTTTATTTGGAATTCGAAAACCTTCTATATTTGGAATCAGTTCTAAATCACCGAGAGTGCTTCTTGAACCATCTTGAACGCCATTTGTATCATTTCCCTTCCCCTCAAAATGATCGTCCTTGAATCTTCACCTTCATCAAAATCGAAAATAGACAGGTCAGATACATTAAAGGTACTAGAAACAACATACTTACTAGCAAGATCAACTTTGTATACATTGTCATTGATTTTAGCAATGATTTGAAATGGTCCATCGCCATGAGCATCCAATTTAGATTTTCTTTTGGAAGGAAACATTCCTTGGGCATGTGCACCCATACCCAATCTCCTATTTCAAAGGTTACCATATGCCTTCCTTTGTTCACTTGGGTAGCAACTTGTTGATTTCTCTTCTCAATCCTTTCTCGTGCTTTATTATGAATGGCTTTAACCATTTCATCCTTTTTAAGCCCATCTAAGTTAGAGATATCACTTAAAGGAATAGGCACAAGATCCAAAGGGGTTAGTGGTTTAAAACCATACACAATCTCAAAAGGAGAAAATCCAATAAAAGAATGCACACTTTTATTATAAGCAAACTCAACAAATGGCAAAAGTTCTTCCCAAGTCTTTACATTCCTTCTAATTAAAGCACACAGCAAGGTACCAAGAGTCCTGTTTACTACTTAAGTTTGACCATCAATTTGAGGGTGTGATGAAGTAGAAAATAACAACTTAGTCCTAAGTTTAGACTAAAGTACATGCCAAAAATGACTAAGAAACTTAATATCTTGGTCAGATATAATAGTTCTAGGAATGCCATGCAAACATACTACATCGCAGAAAAACAAATCGGCAATGTGAGATGCATCATCAGTTTTATGACATGGAATAAAGTGATCCATTTTAAAAAAACGATCCACTATAACAAAAATTGAGTCTCGTCCTTTCTAAGTCCTCGGTAACCCCAAAACAAAGTCTATAGAAATACTAACCCAAGGATGAGTAGGAATAGGTAATGACATGTATAACCCATGTGGTTGAACTCTAGACTTAGCTTGCCTACATGATATGCAACGTGAACAGATTTTCTCAATGTCTTTGCTCATATTTGTCCAAAAGAAATGTTTCTTGTCTATACCAAAATGTCCCATGAGCCCCCTACTATTTGTTTCACGAACAAGCAATTCTCGAATTGAACTATTAGGCACGCATAATTTCCCTTTCGCAAATAGAAATCCTTCATGCCTATAAAAATCATGGAATGCAGTATGTTCACAAGTAACATACACATTTGAAAAATCAACATCATGCACATAAAGTTCTTTCATGTGCTCAGATCCAAACAACTTAGAAGAAAGAGTTGAAATCAAAGAATACCTTTTAGAGAGCGCATCAGCTACAATATTCTCTTTTCCTTGCTTGTATTGTATCATATATAGGAAGGATTCAATGAATTCCACCCATTTTGCATGTCGCTTATTCAACTTGCTTTGCCCCTTCAAATGGCGCAATGATTCATGGTCGGTGTGAATTACAAATTCTTTAGGTAGCAGATAATGTTGCCATATCTCTAATGTCCTCACCAACGCATATAGCTCCTTGTCATAAGTTGAGTAGTTGAGTTGTGCTTCATTTAGCTTCTCGCTAAAATAAGCAACTGGTCTTTTTTCCTGCATCAAAACAACATTTATACTAATCATGGAAGCATCACAATCAATTTCAAAAGTTAATTTAAAATTAGGCAGCCTCAACAATGGTGCATTACTCAACTTATCGTTTAATAATGCAAATGCATGCTCTTGCTCTTTTCCCCAAATAAACCCCTTATCTTTTTTCATGATTTCAATTAATGGGGCAGTAATTGCACTAAAATCTTTGACAAATCTCCTATAGAAACTTGCTAAACCATGAAAACTCCTTACCTCACTAACATTCTTAGGTTTCAGCTATTCATGTATAGCCTTTACCTTTTCGCTATCTACTTCAATTCCTTTTGCACTCACCACATATCTGAAGAAAATGATGCAATCAACGAAAAACGTACATTTCTTCATGTTGGCATACAATTGAAATTTGCGCAACATATCAAACACACATTTTAAATGAATGACATATTTTTCATTATATTTGTTATACACTAGGATATCATCAAAATAGATAACTACAAACTTGTCAGTAAATTCTCGTAAAACATGGTTCATTAAACGCATAAAGTTACTTGGTGCATTAGTTAGGCCAAATGGAATTACCAACCACTCATACAATCCATGTTTAGTTTTAAAGGTAGTTTTCCATTCATCACCTGGTTTCATTTTAATTTGGTGATAACCGCCCTTCAAATCAATTTTAAAAAAGATGTATGCTGCATGTAACTCATCCAACATATCATCAAGTCAAGGTATATGATGTCGATATTTTACCGTTATTTTGTTGAGGGCTTTGCAATCCACACGCATACGCCAACTTCCATCCTTCTTTGGTACCAAAAAATAGGTACTGCATAGGGGCTTAAGCTCTCTCTTATGTGTCCTTTCTCGAAAAGTTCTTCCACTTGCTTTTGTAATTCTTTAGTCTCCACAGGATTGCTTTGATAGGCTGGTCTATTTGGTATGGCAGCCGCAGGAATGAGATCGATTTAATGTTCAATTCCTCGCAAAGGTGGTAAACCTTGAGGTAGATAATCGGGAAAGGCATCGCTATATTCCTGCAAAACATCAATTACAAAACTAGGCAAAGAAGGGTCAAGATCGTTAGTTGAAAAATAAGCCTCTTTGTACAAAAGTACAAACATTGGCATGTTTGTCATCAAAGCTCTCTTCACATCCCTCACTTTTGCATAGAAATTCACTTTTCTCTCTTCTTTTCTCTCATTGGCTGAATTATCTTCATTCTTTTTCTCTTTAGATTTGCCTTCTATTTTTCTCTCACTCTCCTTTTTCTCTTTCTTTTCTCTTTCTTTCTCATTTTCTTTTCTTTTTCGCTCAGCCTCTTTTTGTGCAAATTCATCATTGGATTTTTCAAGTTGCATTTGGTCGTCAAAAATTTGTTTTGGTGTCAAAGGTAAAAGTGTGTACCTTTTGCCCTCTTTCTCCATTACACACCTATTTAAATACCCATCATGCATTAATCTTCTATCCTATTTCCATGGTCCACCTAACAACATATGACTAGTTTGCATTAGAACCACATCACATATAACTTCATCACTATACTTTTGAATTGTAAATGGCACCCTAACTTGTCTTTGGACTCTCAGTTCCCCACTATTATTAAGCCACTGTAATTTGTAAGGTTTGGAGTGTTTAGTGGTTTCTAGTCCCAATTTATCAATAAATAATGTACTAGCCACATTCACACAACTTCCCCCCATCAACAATCACACTACACACTTTTCCACTAACTAAGCATCTAGTATGAAAGATATTTTCTCGTTGGAGTCTCACCTCCTCTTGGTCTTCTTTATATTGTGAACTTAAAGCACGTCTAGTCACCATCAATCTACCTTACATAGGTAACTCCCCATCACTACCATCCTCTAAGGAAGGAATCTCATCATCGACATCACTCTCATCGTTAGTTTCAACCTCACTACCACACATCACCATTACTCTTTTGTTTGGGAATTGTGAAGCTATATGACCAAATCTTAAACATCTAAAACATTTTATGTCTCTATTTCTATTAGTGTGGGAAGTAGAAATACCTTTGTTTTTGTCGTCGAATAGTTCTTTTGACTTAGTTTTGTTGTCTCTTTTGAATTAGGCAACCTTGTTATCATTCCTCCAATTTGACTTCCATGTGGAATTTTGAGTCGAATATGTGTTAGCTTGCCTCGTAATTATGAGTAGAAGGAGAAATAGAGAAGGTCCTATCCAAACATGGGAGGAGATGAAAGCCATTATGAGAAGACGTTTTGTTCCTAGCCACCATTATAGGGAATTGCATCAAAAATTGCAAAGCCTTGTTCAAAGATCAAAGAGTGTGGAGGACTAATATAAAGAGATGGAGATAGCAATGATAAGGGTAAATGTGTAGGAAGATAGAGAAATCACCATGGGAAGGTTTCTCAATGGACTCAATAGAGATATTGCTAATGTGGTAGAGCTTCAACATTATGTGGAGATAGAAGACATGGTACACATGGCCATGAAAATAGAGAAGCAATTGAAGCGAAAGGGTAAAAAATTAAAAACTGAAATAAATGTCGTCAAGGTAGTAAAGAACATGGATGATGTGGAGAACGTGGTGGAGAAAGTGGGTGAGATGAAAAGAAAATCTTCAATGTTGAGAGAGAGGTGGTTGTTGGAGAGAATAAGATGGAGAGGTGAATATGACAGCCATAAAACCCTAAAACATGCTTAATTAAACCTAAACCTAATGGGTTTTGAAATGAGCTTAAGTAAAAATAACAAGGGGTCCATGTATTCTAACTTAAAAAGCTAAATTGAGCCCTTAAACCAAGTCTGAAATAGAAGTGACTAAAAACCAACGTGACCCCCTTAAAATGTGGTCCATTTCACTTACTTTAACCCCAAAGGAGACAAATAAAAACAACCCATAGCAGACAAACCCAAATTTGACCCAAAACAAGCTAAAAAACACAAGCAACCTAAACTAGTCTGTTAGCCCAATTATGTAGACATACTTAAGCTCTAAAACATTTCCATATATGGACTTCCCATATTTGGGCAGCCCAGTTTCAACATGTTTTTGCACATAAATTTGGAGTTGTTCCTTCAAACGCTTTGCTCGGGACCTTGTGACCGGAATGATAAAACTTTCCATATTGGGAAAACCTTCCATGTTGGCACTTGAATGATCTAGTTTTTCTTGAACCGCCTCAATATGATTTCCCTTGGCATCTCCTTGCGCTTTAGCCCCATTTTCCAAATTTGGTGAAGTTTCCTTATTTGGAACCCAAAAACTTTTCATATTTGGAATCAGTTCTAATTCACCGAGAGTGCTTTTTGAACCATCTTGAACGCCATTTGTATCATAAGTTTAGGGAATATGATTCATTTAGGGATTTACACTTCATGATGGTTACTTGTTCAAAAGTGGTTCTTGCTGCATTCCTAACTGTTCCTTGAGAGAAGCAATTCTAAGAGAAGTCCATAGAGGAGGCTTGGCTGGTTATTTTGGACGAGAGAAGACGTACAAATTGGCTAGTGATAACTTTTATTGGCCAAGGATGTGGCAGGATGTAGCTCTGCTTGTTAGAGGATGCAACACATGCATTAAAGCTAAAATGACTGCACAACCTCATGGTTCGTACACACCATTACCAGTTCCAAACTCACCGTGGGAAGATGTAAGTATGGATTTCATCTTGGGCTTGCCTAAGACTAATTGAGGTTTTTATTCAATAATGGTTGTAGTTGATAGATTTTCCAAAATGGCTCATTTTATTGCTTGTAAGAAAAATCTAGATGCATCTCATGTCATGGATTTGTACTTTTGTAATGTTGTAAAACTTCATGGACTGTCAAGAAGTATTGTTAGTGATAGAGATGTAAAATTTTTTAGTCATTTTTGGAGAGCATTATGGGCAGGTTAGGCACACAATTGAAGTTTAGTGTCTCCTTTCATCCACAAACATATTGGCAAACTGAAGTTGTGAATAGATCACTTGGGAATTTGCTGAGAAGTTTGCTAAAAGGAAAAACAAAGAATTGGGATTCCATGCTACCACACGTTGAGTTTGCATACAGCTAGACAACCGAGTTTATTCCATTTCAAATTATTTATGGGACTAACCCATTATCTCCTCTTGATTTGGGTCCAATGAAGTATAGTGGACCAAGAAACATTCAAGCTTATCAAAGAGCCTTAGAGATCATCAAAATGCACACCAAAATAAAAGAAAACATTGAGAAGCACAATGAGAAGTTTAAGCTACAGGCCAAGTTGAAGAAAATAATGGAATTTAAGGAAGGAGATTTAGTTTAGGTCCATTTGAGGAAGGAAAGATTTCCAACTAAAAGGAAGGGAAAACTCAAGGAGAGAGCAGATCGACCATTCAAAATCATTAAAAAGACTGGACCAAATGCATACAAAGTTGATCTTCCTAGTACTTACAATGTTTCTAACATGTTTAATGTAAGTGATCATAGGAAATATGTTGAAGACACTATGAGTCTAGCTCTAAATGAACCAGCCATTCAAGGGGAAAAAGATGATGGAGGACCATCCACACAAGCCTTGTAGGATGTGGAAGCAATGAGTTTGATCACCCATGAAGAGCATTCGGTCCAAGTATATTCAGGTGATGACGAAAAAGACTTTGATGGGATGCTTAAATTGTTATCTTATATTAAGACTTATGGACTGGTGAAAGCATGCATATATAAGGAGCCTCTTATTAGTCACGTGCCCATCACAGCTCCATTGGAGGCTACTCAATTTTTGTTAGTTTAGGATAACTTTATATCTAATAATGGTTTGTTTGTATGAATAAACAGTTACAATTCATAAGTAATAAGGAGTCAATTCGTTGTGACTTTCCTTTGTTGCAACTCTCCTTATTTACTTTGCAATTTTTTTATAAGCGGGAAAAGAAAAATATATGAAAAGTTTTGAGAAATTCTCATCAATTTATAGTTGGAATGTTGTAGGGTTTTTATTTGTTTTCCTAAAAACATATGGGTTTTGAAAGTAGTCCCAAAACTTTCATCAAATTGCTGGTTGTTATAAAGTTTTCTTTATCGCCAAATTCTGAACACCTGCTACTGTTTTGCCCATATCTCATCAATTATTCATTACCATGACTAGAGCCACACCAATCCAAAAACTAGACAAAATTACTCACAATTTTTGTTTAAATCTCAAACCTTAATTCCCATCCAATTCTCTAGAAATCACTGATCAATTCACTTACAATTTCCTAATACCCAGCCACTTTCTTTCCCAGCACCAACAAGCCATCAACTTTGGTTTGAATTATAGATAGAAGTTATCATGATTTTAATTCAAGATCTTTAGCCAATGTTTGAATTGTGCTTGCATAAGTTTATGTTGATTAGAAGTTATTATGCATGAATTTATGATTGAAGATTAGTTTACTTATAAGTTAAGAAACTTGACATTCGGATTGGTTGATCCATTATCACACACAAATTACACAAAAATTATCTTTTATGTTCCATGATTGAATTGATTAGGTGCTTATTGGTGAACTCTCTTGCAATTGGAAACTTGTTAAAGTTGACTTCCTTTTTCTTTAAAATTCTGAAGTCTACCGAATCCTTTAGCATTAATTTACTTTAAGATTTATTTGTTTTCTTAGTTAATTCTCCTTGAATTTTTGATCCAAAACCCCCCAAATTCATGTGCGTGTGTTCTTTGTTCTTTCGTAGCTTTGGATCTGTTTGTTCTTTAATTTCTTTTTTAGTCCTAAATATTAGGTTAATTTTGCTTTCAATTTAATTGTTTGAATAATTAAAGTAGTAGTATTAATAGTTCACATAATTTGCATATTAGAGTATATCAAATCATATTCAAATCTAAACTTAGTTGCATCCTTTAGATTAGTTGGTTAGTAGTAATTTGGTCTCATAAATTAGCTCTAATAACCAAGTTAAAGTTCTAATCTTATTCTCTCATGATTTGCCGCAACCAAACTTCCTAAAATAGAGTTGATTTCAATTTGATCTTACTTTTAAATTGCTTTCCCATGACATACATAGGTCTATTCTTGTTAGATTTCGTTGGTTTTAAATATAGGACATTAGTTCATCATTCATATAGTTTAAATAACTTGTATAGATTGCATCTAGTAAGATTGCTCTCTTGCTTTATGATACAAGAAGCCATGGCAATGAAGATCAAAGTGCAATATGCCAAGACAAGCTGACTTTGCCAAGTGGACCTATTACAAAGCAATGTGCAGCAAGTCTTAAACAAGCACTTCAAGGGTTTGTTCAAAGTCACATTGCATCTCATGTTGATGACAAGACTGAACCATCCATAGAAAATTCAAGTGGAGTAGTCAAGCTTGTGATTCTTCTAGAGAGGGCATATGGAGGGACTAATACTTAGCAAAATTTCAAGACAAGTTCAATTATTCTTATGGACTTATTTTAATGCGTTGGGCTTGTTATTTATCCTTTGTTTATTAGGCCCAAAGACACTTATTATATGCTGGGTATTTTTTAGTAAGCATGTGCACTCATTAAAAGTCACTTGCCTTAGTTTATTATATGC
>JANSVA010440185.1:0-17896 GCA_025504915.1 Erythroxylum reticulatum | reverse complement strand
TGTATGTGTGTACTGATGAGTTAAGAAAATGAGTTAGAGGAATTGTTTGCAAGTATTGGAGTTATATTGAAGTGAGACTGAGTTCTGGAAAAGTTACAGTAGAGAGAGGAAGAACATGACCAGTGAAGTTCATCAAAGAGGAAGAAGAAACTTTCCTAAAAAAGAATTGGCCAAGAACTCTTTGCCACCAACCACGCAAAACCTAAAGAAAACTCAAAACAACTCAAAGAAATGCATTAAACTTGAAAGAAACGCAAAGGAAACAATAAGAAAAGAAGAGAATGAAAACTACAACCCTACTCAAAAGGCATGCACTACGATTAAGGAGGGAGGCAAAGTGTCCTGAAGAGACCATTGCTCCTTAGAATTAACCACAAACCTGGGCTTATATAATTTAGCTTGTTGTCTATTTACCTTGAAGGGGTTTTCATTTTCTCGTTTTATTTTAAGGACCCCAAAAGGAAAGACTTGGATCAACTTAAATGGACCATACCACCTTGACTTAAGCTTCCCTGGAAAAAGATGAAGACGGGTGTTGTAGATCAATACCTGGTCGCCTACCTTAAAGTCTCGGTGGAGGATCTTCTTTTCGTGCCACTTCTTCACACGCTCCTTATACAACTTAGAATTTTTATAAGCTTCCAAACAGAACTCTTCAAGCTCATAAAGCTATCTAAGTGTCTTAGCTCATGCAGAAGACAAATCAAAGTTAAGAAATTTGGTAACCCAGTATGCACGATACTTTAACTCAACTAGAAGATGATGAGACTTGCCATACACTATCCTGAATGGTGACATGCCTATGGGTGTCTTAAATGCGGTCCTATATGCCTAAAATGCATCGTCTAGCTTTAAAGACCAGTCCTGCCTAGAAGCATTAACATTTTTCTCTAGTATTTTCTTTAATTCCCTGTTTGAGACTTCAACAGTTTAGGGGTGATATGGAGTAGCAACCTTATGGGTCAACCCATATTTAGCTAATAATGAATCAAAACGTTTGTTACAAAAATACGACCCCTCATCACTAATGATATCCCTAGGTGTCCCAAAACATTTAAAAATATTCTTCTTCAAAAACTTAACAAAACCTCTAGCCTCACTTGTGGGCAATTCCTCTGCTTCTACTCACTTGCTAACATAATCAACAGCAACTAATATATATTAATTAGAGAAAAACTTAGGGAATGGTCCCATGAAGTCTATGCCCTAAACATTAAAAACCTCGCAAACAAGAATGTTAGTTAATGGTATGTCATATCTCTTACTCATGTTCTAATCCCTTTGACACTTATCATAAGATTTGATAAATATAAATGCATCCTTAAATAAGGTGGGCCAATAGAAACCACACTCTAAAACTTATGAGTTGTCCTAGATTCACTATAATGTCCCACAACCTCTCTAAAATGGAAATGATATAACACAGAGGACACTTCCTCTTTAGGAATGCAGCGCTTAACAATACCATCCACACAAATCTTGTAAAGCAAAGGATCATCCTAAAGATAGTATCTTACCTCAGACAAAAAAAATTATTTTAAGCATAAGAAAAATCAGGGAGATAGATATTACTAGTAAGGTTTACATAGTGCGCAAACCAAAGAGTGATTGTCATAACCATCGGATGCTCATCAGGAAAAGTCTCCTGAATGTCCTTCTTTGTTGCACTCTCCATGAAAGCTTCATCTAACCTTGACAGTTGATCAACTACAAAATTCTCAACTCCCTTCTTATCCCTCAGCTCAATGTCAAACTTTTGCAAAAGTAACCCCCAACGAATTAGTCTTGGTTTAGCATTGCATTTTGTCATCAAATATTTCAAGGCTGCATGGTCAGTATACACAGTCACTTTAGATAAAACCAAATATGAGATAAACTTGTCAAAAGTGAACACAACCACTAACATCTCTTTCTCCGTGGTAGTGTAGCATTATTCAGTGTCCTACTTGCATAAAAAATGGGATGAAAGGTCTTACCTCGTCTTTGGCGTAAAACAACACCCACTGCATAATCACTTGCATCACACACTAATTTAAAAGGAAGAGACCAGTCAGGACATATAAGAATAGGCGTAGTCACAAGCATATCCTTTAATAATTGAAAAGATGTCAAACATTTATCTTCAAAAGCAAATACAACATCTTTTTCAAGCAACTCAGTCAAAGGTCTAACAATCATAGAAAAATCCTTAATGAACCTATGGTAAAAACCAACATGGCCTAAGAAACTTCTAATAGATCTAACATTGTTTGGTGGTGGAAGTTTCTTAATGACATTAATTTTTGTTGGGTTTATCTCTATACCCTTGCCAGAAATCTTATGATCTAAAACAATGCACTCATGGACCATGAAATGACATTTTTTCAATTAAGCACTAAATGAGTTTCTTCATACCTAATCAAGACTTTCTCTAAGTTATCCAAGCATGCATAAGATAAAGTACAAAACATAGATAAATCATCCATGAAAAATCCACTGCAAGGTTTAAGCATGTCAGAAAAAATATCCATCATGCATTTTTGAAATGTAGCTGGAGTATTACATAACCCAAATGACATGCGTTTATATGCAAATGTACCATAAGGACATGTAAAAGTTGTTTTCTCTTGATCTTCCAGGGATATTGAAATCTGCAAATATCCATTATATCCATCTAAGGCATAATAAGAGTCTTGTCAAGCTAATTTCTCAATCATGTGATCAATGAAAGGTAAAGGAAAATGATCTTTCCTGGTGGCATCATTCAACTTCCTATAATCTATGCACATTCTTCACCCAGTTACCTTCCCAGTGGCTATTAATTCATTTTTCTCATTTTCAACCACAATGGTGTCTCCATTTTTTGACACCAACTGAACAGGACTAACCTAATCAGAATAAAAAATAGGGTAGATAATTCCTACATCTAGAAGCTTTACTACCTTATCTTTCACTACCTCCTTCATGTGTAGGTTAAGTCTCTTCAGGGGCTGCACCATCACTTTGCTTCCACCCTCTATGAAAATGTGAAGCATGCGAAAGGAAGGGTTTATACGCTTGATATCTATAATGAACCACCCAATGGCCTGTTTATGGTCCCGCAATACCCTCAATAGCTACTCCTCCATGGAACCTAACAAACAAGAATAAATTATAACTAGTAAGTGCTCAAATGGGTTAAGATAAACATACTTCAAGTGACTTGAAAGAGGTTTAAGGTCAAGAGAAGGAGGCTCTTCAATTAACGGCTTCGGAAATAGCTTGGCTAGATGTTAGAGAGGCTCGTATGCTCTATAATGTGTCCAACAGGCCTGCTCCAACTCAAATCCAATATCTTCTAACTCTTTTTGCAATTCTTCCCCTAACTCTTCGATCATTCCTTCAGCTCCCCCTTCCAACAAACCTACACAAACAATAGAAGAATTATCAACATCAAAAGAATAAATATTAATAAAATGGCAAGAGTCAAGAGTTGAAGGATGCTTTATAGCATCAAACACATCAAACACTAGTTCTTCATCTTGAAGTCTCAAGATGAACTTTCCACGATGCACATTAATAATGGTCCGTGAAGTGGCCATGATAGGTCTCCTAATAATGATGGGGATGTCTCTATCTTCTTTCATGTCAAGGATTAAGAAATCTACCAAGAAGATGAAATTCTCGACCTTGACCAATACATCCTCAATGTCTCCCCTCAGATAAGTGATGGATCTATCTACCAACTGAAGCGAAACAGTAGTAGGTTTAGGCTCCGCCAATCCAAACTTCCTGAAAATAGAAAAAGGCATTAGGTTAATGCTTGTACCCAAATCCATTAAAGCCCTATCCATATGCAAATCATCAATAACACAAGGAATAATAAAACTCCCTCAATCCTTAAGTTTTGGTGGCATCTTTTTCGACAATATAGCTGAACACTCCTCATTCAGCTTCACCGTGGCATACTCCTCAAGCCTCCTCTTATTAGATAAAATTTCTTTCAAAAACTTAGCATAACTATAGCCTCAACAAAAGGAATGTTTATATGCAACTTTTTAAATATCTAACCGGATGTGTGATGGGGTCAGTAAATAACCTTGGATGATCCTCTTTTGCAGTTGGTGCTTCCTTAGCCTCCTTGTTACCCTCCCGACTCTCTTCTTCTTCACTCTTTTCTACTTCTTTATCCTTTTGCTTCTCTTTAACTTCCTCAAGCTATTTGCCACTCCTCATTAAGATTGTCTTTGCATGTTCTCTTAGATTAGCCTCAGTAGTGCTAGGCAATGAACCCAAAGGTCTTTCCTTCAATAAACTTACAATCTGGCTCATCTGATTCTCCAACTTTTTAATAGAAGATTCTTGATTCTGCCTCCTAACCTCAGTGGTGGAGATGTACTTCGAGATTGGTTCTTCAAGATTATATTTCTCTGGTGGCACAGGATTAGGAGCCTTAAAACCTGGAGATGGCTGTCTCTGAGCATTGAATGACTGTGGTTGTGCCATCTGATTATTCCACCAAGAGAAGTTTGGATGATTCCTCTACCCTGAATTTTATGTGTTAGAATATGGATCCCCCTCTATCTGTTATAATTGCCCACATAATAGGTCTCTTTTGTCTCTTGAGCAAAGGATTCCTAACTTGACATTCAGAAGATGCATGGGAATCTCCACCATAATGCTCACATATAACATAACTCCTCAATGAAGAACTAGCTCCTCCTCTCACAATGTGCATCAGATTGTCCAGCTTCTTCGTCAAAACATCCATCTAGGCTAATAAAGCCATTGTATTGCCTACTACACGAACTCTTTTAGGTCGTCTAGGATGCCTATCTGTATGATACTGAAAGCTACATGTGGCCATCTCATCAATCAACTTATAGGCCTAATCTGATGTCTTTCTCATTAAACTACCTCCTGCTACAGCATCTATGGTACTCCTAGTCAATGGAGTCATTCCTGTATAAAAATTATTAACCTGCTGCCATATGGAGAACCCATGACTAGGACACTATGTTAACATATCTCGAAATCACTCTCACGCTTCATATAGACTTTCATTTTCATATTGAGTAAAGGAAGTGTTCTCATTCTTCATCTTTGCAACTTTGGTAGGAGGGAAAAATTTAGCCAAAAATAATCTAATAATCTTATCCCATGTATAATCGATCCTGACTGTAAACTGGCCAACCATGCTCAGGCCTTATCCTTTAAAGAAAATGGGAATAACCTTAATCTCACCGCATCATCCAACACTCCATTCTGCTTAAACAAATCACAAATATCCAGAAAGGTCTCCAAATAGGTGTTTGGATCCTCTAAAGGTAATCCTTCAAACTGAGATGCTCTCATCATAGATGTAATGCTGTGAGGAATCTCAAAACCGACAGATGTGATTGTCAGCCTTATAATAAGAGGCATGGGTCTATTGTTGTACCCCATAGTCAAATCCATCATAATCAACTCCATTCTCTCTTTAGGATATGGCATTAACCCCTCCTCATGTTGTTCCATCTCTACAAACTACTTTTTTTCTAATCCCTTCTCCTGTGTTACTATTCTGAGCCAATCTGGTCTCCTTGCGCAACTTGCAAGCAGTTTTTTCAATCTTAGTATCTAGTAACAAATTCTTGGGCTTTTGACCACAAATGGGCATAAACAAAATGAAATGAATAAAAAGAAAATAATAATAGAGCTAAGAATTGAAAATAAAACACATCAAATTAAAGCAATCAAGCAAACAAACAAAATGTACAAATAAACAACAAAGCAAAAATTAAATCTGAGACAATTAATAATGTCTAACCTAATGACTCACATTAAGGAAATTCCTCGATAAACGATGTCAAAAACTTCTTATGGTCTAAACAAAGCAATATAAATTAAATTCTATCTAGACCAAACTAGACGCAAGCATACCTCGTTTATAAGTAATATAAAACGGTAAGAATCGAATATCATAACCAAAGGATTCCAACATAAAATATGATTAAATTAAACGATGCAAAATTAATCATACAATCAAGAATTGATTGATTTGAAAATAAAATAAAGTAAGTGAATCAAGGAAATATGCAAGATGCAAAATATGAATTGAAAATGAATAGACTTAATCAAATGACAGAAATTGGCTAAGGCATCAGATTTCAATTAGACTAAACACTAAAACTTGTAGCGGTGGATTGATTTAGGATTTACTTCACTTAAGTAAGTTAAACTCAATGTTCATAGGAATTCTTTTCTCTTCTAAATCCGAGTTACCTACTTAGTTCATAGATAATTTGGAATAAAAGGCATTCAATACAAGAAGCCTAAAATTAAGTTCATTAATCCTAGGTATCCTCACACAAGATCCTAAAATTGATCTACGCTTTAGTCTCAAGTATATTGATTGATTAATTTTTTGACAAATTAAATCTCATTAGTTATGGCATTCAATCATTTAAGGCCTTAATCTAGGTGATCAAGTTAAATTTGAACTAAATATTCATTCAATCAAGCAAAATCAATACCATAAAACTGTCCTAATCCAATATCAATTTTAACCTCAACCAAAAAATACTTACTTATACATATTTATTAATGTAAGACAAATAATGGTCATAATATATATTTACATTGATTAAATCCACCAAAATTAAAACAAATAAGAAATAAAAACAATTTAAGAATACCTAATATATAGTCTTCGACAGAAACGATTGTTGTTGTCCAAAAATGATCTTCTATTGCTACTCTATTTTCTCAATTGCAAATGTATATGATGTTGCTCTATTTTCTCTCGTCTCTATAGCCAGCTCTCTCCCTGTCACGCTATTCATTGATGTGAGAAATAAGTTGTTGGTCTACCCTTCCTACTCGGGTTGAAATCTTCTGTGCCACTTACCCAAGACCAACTCTGTGCCGTTCATCCACAACCACAAATTTTAGTGGGTCCCACAAAAATATGTGGTTGTAGATGAATAGCACAGGGTTGGTCTTGGGTAAGTGGCACAGAAGATTTGGTCCCTTCCTACTCACGCATAACCCATTCTCTGCAGCCACCAGCTCTCCCCCTCTCGTTCCTATTCATTGACATGACAAATAAAGTGATTGGTCCACCCTCCTATTCATTCAAAACCATGGTTGTTGGGATTATCGTGCCTCTTGTCTCTACCGTCTTGGCCAATGTTCATTTCCCTCTTTCTCCATCTCCATCTTTTCGCCTCTTTCCTATTTATTGATGTGACAAATAAAGTTTTCGGTCGACACTCCTTATTCACGCACAGCCCTTCTCTTCTGTCTTGGCCAAAAAGTTTACGTTTTTAGGTGACATGGGCTGCTACGTTGTCATTTCTTATCCTTGCTTCGTTTGAGAAACTTTTCTTGCTTTATGTTTTTAAATGTTTCAAATTTAATATGTGCTTAAAATTAATTTTTAATTAGTACAATTTAAATATTAAATAAATAAGAGGTTAATAAATTACATATCTAAAATTAATATAAAATGCTCATTAATAACTTGCAGTTAAGGTTAACAATTTTTATTGTTTACTTTGAAGAGTTGTTGGAATACATACATAATCAAAGTTAGAAGATCGTTGAGCAGGAGAAATGAGTTTGTTGGGTCAATATTTTGTTAAAAGAAAAGATGTAGGTTTATGATTATCAATTATATGCTTCTCAAAATAAAATAATCATAGCTCCTTGATGGATGAAAAATAATATCATATAATTTCAGTAGGCTTGATTCTGTAGGCCTATGTTTAATCTTGAGTTTCCAAATTTAGGTCTAACATGATGAGTTGTAAATGTAATCAAAGTCTGGCTTATGGACTTTCTCTCAATAGACTTACATAATGATCAAATGTTAAGAGTATTTTCATCATTTAGACTTTGACAATCAAGTTAGTAAAATTAGACAAAGGAACTATAGTAATTAATAAAAAGAATGTGTATGAAAAAAGAAATCTTATTCTTAGAAATTTTCTTTTCTTTTTATTAGTGGCCTTTATAAGATAGTGTCACTTGTCTCCATCTTATACAATATTAAAAGATGCTTAAGTTATCTCCATCTCAGACAATATTAAAATATGCTTAAGTTATTGTACCATTTTATTGAACTTTGATTTGTAGTGTTTGATTCATATATATCAAAACTCATAATTATTTATCTCGTATTCAAAAGTAAAATTTATTGATTATTAATTTTAGACTAAATAAATTACTTATAGTTTCTTTTAGTTTGAAATGAGCAAATTACAATATCTTTACCCTGATAGTTGTCCAGTACTTGTTAAAATGCGTAAGTTCTAAAATTGTATCCATTTTTAATATTAGAGAGAAACCATTATCAAAGTTGTTAAGACTATTTCACTTCCTGGAAGTTTGGGACTTTGAAGTTAGATTTTTATCTTTAGTTTTAAGTAATGATTTATTTATTTTTCATGGTCGCTTAAACTAAGCTATTTTTAAAACTTTTAGATTTTCCTAAGGCTATATTTGGTGGCAATTGGTAATGGAATGAAATAGAATGTAATCTTATTTCATCGTTTGGGAGGAGGTTTATAATGAAATAAAATGAAATAGAATGGAAAGGGACAGTTTCACATTACATCATATTCTATCCTGAACTGTAAAAATAAGTTACCTTCGATTTGGGGGGTTTAGGATGGAATGTAACATGATAAATACATACAACCTAATATATCCTCAATAATTTTTTATAATACCAATTATACCCTCAACTCTAATAATAAACAGCAAGACAACAATTTTTGTTCTATTAAGGGTAGAATATTCATTCATCATTATTATACACACATTACGTTCCATTCCATCCATCTTCCAAATAACATTTCACTATATTACATTATGAACTCTTCCATCACTCCCAAATAACAATGTTCTAATGTTATATTTATTTACATTCTATTCCATTCCATTAAAATCCTTACGTCCAACCAAATATATCCTAAGGTATAATGTCCCATAAAAAAGGATATGGAGTTTATAACTTAACCTAGAAAAGTAGGTGACAAAAGAATATTGATTCATGTTACATGATACTTCTATTCAACATTATAAATCTTGAATCCCATATCAATATTGTTTCTAGTGAGACGTGGGATGGATAGAATATAGAGTCTTCAACAAATTAGTTTATCACAAATCACATGTACCAAAATTCTTCTTATAACTCCCAAAGGTTTAATATTGATATCTTATATGATATAATACATTTTCTACACGATGCTTATGGTGGTGCTTCATACAAAATTTAGGTATGAAGTGGACAATTTGAAACATAATTTTGATAATTGATTAGAAGAATCAAAAGGAGATTATTGACCGTATCAAGATCGCCATTAGGAATCAAAACCAAACCATAATTGAATAAAAGCATTATTTTCAACTCATATATGAAGTGAAGAATTTTTATATGATAGATGAAAAGTTTCATAGAGTTTATTATTCTTTACATGTCAATCCTTTCATCTTTTTTTCTTATATTTGCTCAGTATGTCCATCTAGCTCTTAAGCTAATATTCGATAGGTTTTAATTTTTATCTTAGTTAAGAATCAAGGTAATATTCTTTTTGGTTATACTTGTAAGTTTATGTAACTATGGCTAAATGAATTGAAATCACATATGGAGAATAAGGAAGAAATTGATAACTAAAACTATTGTATGTTTTTTAGAGCTTAATTTTCATCTATAACTACACAGTTTTAATAAATTACTATAGTTGCATTTAAAAGAGAAGATGCAAGATAGTTTAAATTAGAAAATAAGCCACCTATCACACTAACCTACTATAGAACCTAAATCTCATGTCTAAATATATAATTATTAGTAGATAATTCAAATCAATGTTACAAACACCATACTAAACTTGGTATTGAATTTGATGGTATCAAAATTGGTCATACTGATATACCAAAAAAAAAGGCCATACTGAATACTATTTTGGGTTTTTTTAATTATAACATAGTCCTTGAATTTTATAAAGTTATATTATAGTCCCTCAATATATTTTCTGTATACTTTTTAGCTTTAACCATGTCTCAAAAATTCAATATAACAACTATCTCTTTATTTGTATTAATATTACTTTTCGTATACGTCTTGTATAAGGAATAATCACAATTACTATAATAAAAAGATCATTCAATTCTCATTCAAATATACAATTAAGAATAATATAAAGTACTTAAAATGTTAATAATCATATAATAAGAATAATATAAGTCCATAAGCATAAAAATAAGAGTTTATGCCAAGGAATATAAGAAAGTAGAAGTAAAACTTGAAACAAAATTATAGCTAAAAATTTTATGTTTATATTGTATGTATAAAATTTAATATATAGATCAAATATAAATGAAATAAAAATAAAATAAAAAAATAAAAACCTAAAACTTTTTTTAATGACATACACACTTAAATTACATTGGCTTTAATTTTCATTTGGTACTAGATCCTTATCATTGAGGAGAGTTTCATCATCACTATCATTTAAAATCATCATATCAAAAGACATGTCAATACTTTCTCATCTAAGATTGTCATTCAAGTTACTCTCATCTATAAAACTTGGTTCTTCAGAAACTTAATCTACTAAAAAATCAATATGATCAAGATAAACTGAATTTACAGAACTATTTGTTATATTAAGTGTCCTAGTAAAAGATAAATTATTAAAAAATAATAAGAAATTATATTCAACTTAATAATTATATTAGCATACCTTTCTCAAAGCTCTAAGTTATATCAAATAAATACCAACTCATTTAATTTTTTATTCTAATATATTTCTTTTCTTTAATGGATGAATTCAAATGTGCTTCAATTTCTTTCACACTAGTCATATATTGACTAAGAATTCAAATTGTAAACTTTTGTAATTCTGGAATGCTACTTCTAAATTGATCTCACTAAGCAACTATTATACAATAAAACTAACATGATAAATAAGATAAAGTGATAACTTATTTTGAATAAGAAATATATACCTAGGCTAAGTTTGTCCCTTTAATGTATTGTTTTAGGCATCTCGAAATCACTGCATACGTCCTTGTATTCCTTTATTTGTGAGCTAAGATGACGTCGAATTATCTCATGTGAAACAATTATTCTAATAGTTAATAACATTCCCCTATTAATTTCAAATTTCTTCGTAAAATATGGTCTAAAATAGACACTCAAATTCAAAAATGTCCCAGTAACAAATAACAAAGAGTAAAGTTGTCATTCTCTTCTTTAATTGATGACTACAAGATAAGGCATATATAAAGAAAACCTATTTTTTATATCAGACTTTAATTGCTTCCTTTGTCCTCTCTATGACGTTGTCAAAGTATTTCATTGCTGTCTTGTCATTACTTTCAGTCAAATAAAAACTTTCATTAAATGCTCACAAACTTGAATGAAAAATTGATATTAGAACTAAAAATCATGATCTTTAAGTATAACTTGAGAAACCTCAATTCCAATACTATACCTAGTATATTAAGATGCAACTCACATATCATTTGTAAACATCTGTCTCAACTCCTTCTTCATTTGAACAAGACAATAAAGTAATAAGAAATTAGAACAACATAGATTCCTACCATTAATGAAATCCTTTCTCATCAAATCCAAAAACCATGCACGAGTATAAATGAATTTGGTCGCTTTTTATTTTTTTATGCAATTTCATCAATAATAAGAAAGTATCTAACATCTTTTTTTTGTAACGTCATATCAATGAAATGTGCAGTAGAAGAAGTCCAATAGAAAGAATTATTCTTGCTTTACAACCTCATCTTATATGCTTTTTAAGTAGCTTCATTGTCAGTGATAACCTGTATAATATTTTAACACCCAAGTTCATTCATAAATTTATCAAATATCTCTAATAGAATATCATCATTCCTTATAAACCCAAATGTATAAATAGACTTCAAAATCCCCTTAACAGAGTAAACAAAAAATTGATAATATGCTTATGTCTTCTATTTGTCTAACTATCACATATGATTGAATACTTATAAGTTGCCCAATTCATTCTTCTTTCGCTTAAATAACTTTTTATTTCACCAAAAGAGTTACTCAAAATATTATCTTTGTAGTCATCAATTAAAGGAGTTTAATATCTTGGACTAAAATAGGTAATAGCATCTACCATATGCTAGTAATAATAAAGCTGAGTAGTATAGAATGACACACCTATAGTGTACCACCATCTGGCCTTTTCTATATCTACATTATGAGTTGCTTCTTTATATTGTAATACACTATGAATTGAAAATTAAGCTCCATGAGTTATTTGTGGAGCAAAAAAAAAAGTTCATATGTCTTCTTCTCTTCTTCGTATCAGTTATAGCTATCCCTTTTTATTAGGTAGGAATACCGCCTTTAACGTTACTAGTATCATCCTAATCATAACAAAAAGAACTTTTACTACCAATTTTGCAGTTCAATATTTGCCTTTCTTTCTTGCTTATTTTGATACTCTTCAAGTAAAGCTTTTATCTATCATTCTAAATCATGTCTAGCTTTCTTATAAAGCTCCACATCACCTTTCATCCTAGTTAAATGTTTCTCTAATCTAGTGATTCTCTCACCTTTCAAATGTTTATTATAGTATAAACAAATAGTGTAGTTCTTCATATCATAAACCAATCTTACATGAGCCCTTGAATCATCAAATCTTCTTGAAGAGATTGAGTTATTAGAAGAACTTAGAACTGTGCTCCATTTATTTGTAAAAATAAATAAAGACATATTAAAATTAAATTAATAACTTCATATCAAAAATTGCATATGAAAGACACAAAAATACTAGTTTGAATTGTAAAATAGAGAAATCTTCACAAATATATATAATATTGATGTTTATAAAGATTCAAAAGTCATTACTTAGTTATAAAAAGCCAATAGATCATTGCTTAACTATTTTCAATTTCACTTTACATTGAATATATCCTCATAAATCATGATACTAGAAGACAAATTTTTAAAATCATTTTTAATATAATCGTGGAGATATCAAATTAACTTAAGGTTAATATAATCATGAGAAATCAAATTATACACTTGGCAATGCAAATCATCAAAGCGTTATTCAAATTTCAAAGCTATTCTCAAATTGTCGACGACTTAGACATAAGCACTGAAACAAGTAGTTTCACAAACATTGAAATAAGTTTCCAACAACTTCATAATTAGACATAAGCACTGAAACAAGTAGTTTCACAAACATTGAAATAAGTTTCCAACAACTTCATAATTGAAGAACCGAAGAGCCATTCAAATAGATTCATAATATTTTCAAAGACTTGAACATACATACAAGTTCGTCAGTCACTGATCAAACATGTCATACAATTAGCGAAGGAACGACTGAATAGTTGATGGTGGCGGTGAGAACTGCCGAGAGGAGTTGGCAGGGATGACCTCTTGGCAAAGCTACTAGCACAGTAGAGTGGATACCTTCGAGTGGTGAGCAGTGGAAAAGCAGGCAGATCAGGTATTAGGGGGGAGATGAGAAGACGATGATTCGATAACGGCGAGGAGAGGAGTAAGGAGGTTAGTGATAACCACTAAACAATGAGGAGGGGACAAGTTAGTTGCATTTGGGCTTGGTGCTGGAAAAATGGTAATAAAATTTATATTGAATATAATAAAGAACGATAATTAGGGTAACATTGTTTATTTAATTATCATATATTATTAAACATTTTTTTATTCTATACTTTTTTTTTTGGCCAACTAACCAAACAATCCTTCGTGACATGAGAGAGGGACAAATAAGATTAGGATTTTTTAAAAACCGGTATTTATTAGTATGTTAGATAAGACTCGGTACAAGATAATCTCTCCAAGATCGTTTTTTGACTGATACAACATATACTGATCAGTGTGGTACGTTAAAGATCATTTACTTTGATTCAACGTATTAAGTGGTGGCAAGTTTATGTTTTACTCGTTCAATTATGTGAGAAGTCCTAAAAGAAAATATATGTGTCAAATCAGAGAATGCACACCTCAAACTAAAGATTCCAGTCTTGACTCAAAAGCCTCACTCTCGACTAATTTGTCCTCCTCTATGATATTAGCCTGTGATGTTATCCGTCGGTTTTCTTTATGATGGGTCATGTCTATTCATTTTGAAACATCATATTCTTTCACTGCGAACCGTGTCATGTTCTTTAGTTGTTTTGATAGAAGACAGCAAAAAAGATAAGGAGATCGGGTCCCTAAGCTTAGCAATATTCTGCATATACTATCTCTTGCATTTGCTAAAAGCTCAGAAGAGCCCTCCTATATTTGTTCGAAATCTATGAACATCAATAGCAGGAGGTATGTAATAACATTCATCATTTTTATTTATCTATAATAGACATGTATATAGATTATTATCATGTCTAACAGTTGATATTAGAACAAAATTTACCATTGTCTTGATTTAGTTAATTTTCTGGAAACAATTATATATGTGATTGGGTGTGTTCTCTGTTGTACATATTCATAATATGAGAGTCGTACTTCTATGATTCTTTTTGTTTATCGGAAAACTCTTTGTTAAATAAAGATGAGGCTATGCGTTTTATAAGGCCTTACTAAAAAATTCCGTAACTTGCGATACTTCATCTTGGTGGAGATGACGATGATGAAGTGTTAGCAGTTTTTTCTTCTATAATCCTTCTTGTTTTGGTTCACAAAATACCATCAATTTGCCGTGAAGTCTAGACAAATCGATCTTTTCACAGGACCAACAGCTATAAGCGTTAACTGTTAACTGATGTTTGCTTTAATTGTTTCATGCCTTTCCATGCAAACTTCTGACAATATCAAAACCTTTTAACGTAGGCCATTATTTGAAAAGTTTTGAGTAAATGTTACAGAAATCTTGTTTTCGTGGCCATTATTGCAAGCTTTAGTTTTACAGCATTAAAATAATTTTTTGTAACTTTAAAAATTTTTCAAGGGGCCCATCATTTGCTTTTATTGTTGCATGAATTCTTAACCAAGATGAATTATGAAGAAGCTGTAAATGAAATGAAGCTTATATTTCTTGGGTTCATTGAAAATTTTAAGTTTATACTTGGAAATAATAAATTGTTTAGTCAGCCATAAATGGAAGTGAATAAACACTACAAAAATCAAAGAATTACCGACAGACATAACTGACGCTAAATCCAATTATTCCATTGGTATTAATATTTAAACAAAAATGTCGTTAATACGGACGTAGGTAACAATAACTATGGAACATCATATGTCTTTCTGTCGGTAAAATATACCGATGGAATTAAGGAAACCGTCGGTATATCATCGTAAATATACCCAAAAATTAACAAAAACGATCGGTACATAAAACGCATAATTTACCAACGGTATACAATGTTCTGTTGGTAATATGGAAATACTTTTCCAACGGTATCATTATTCTGTCAGTAATATTTAAATATGTTTTCCGACGGTTTTCTCTAATTCGTCGGTAATTGAAAGTTAGATTTTTTTAAATCCCGACATTAAATTTTGTTTGATGATCTTATAAAAAATGTATAATTTCAATAGTTGTGACTTATCTGTGCATATTAAATTTATTTGTTTATATATTTAATCTGTTCAAATAGAAGTTGACAGGTGATATAAAGTTCAAAATTTGTTAATTGATAATAAAAACATTAAAATGTACATAACATATCTTTGTTTTTGAAAGCAAATGACCACAACAATCCTAACGTCATGGTGATGGAGGGTGCTCAAAGGTGCTACCCCTCCCCCTTAACTGCTCCAGCTCCTGTCTCAGTTGAGCGATCTGCTCCATTTGTTCTTGCATGTGAGCCATCTGGTCCATCTTCTCTTGCATGTGAGTCATCCTCTCTATCAATGTATCCACTGTGGCCCGAAGCTCGGTGACTTCTGACAATTGTGCTTGTCTGGTAGACGTTGCTATACTGGATATGGAGAATTGCAAATAACAATATTCGCAAATGAACCTAGCCTAAATATCCATCCACGATGGTCCCTACCACCAACAATATCAAAATACGTCTGAGTCTCATCAATAGGTTGTTCCTCCTGAAACTGGCGCTGAATAGTTTGTTGTATTTGGTCCTATTAGAAACCAATGTTTATATTAGTAAAGGATTATACATAATCGTAAAACTAAATGATTATAAAAGAAATAATAATAAGGCATTAAGTTCACATACATTTAGTTCTCTACATCGGCTATTAACGAATGTCATACCATTATGCTTCTTGGTGTGAGTACGCAAAAACAGTTGAGTAGGTGTAGGAGGAAGACCTAAATACTTTTCCTACATATTTAACCTAAATGTTTAGATGTGAACTATAGTTAATAAAAATTTTGATAGAGGTTCCCCTAATTTTATGATATATGCCCTATTGAACAAATAAAAAAACTCAACACAGTCATAAATAGTACCAGGCATTTATACTATTACCACTATTTATAATACAGCAAAGTAAAACATATACAAAATAAGTGTGAAGTTTAGATACTTACAAATCTCTATGCATGCTCGTGGTAGGTTATTGATCCTTCCGCATGTACAAAAAGACTCTCTACCCTCGGGCCTTCACGTCTGTTGGTGGAGTTATACCCTAAGATTGTCATTACCGTAAGGCTTCTCCAATACTCCTGCCATCGACTCCATATTTGCTCTGAAATATAACGCGGCCATACACCAGCCTTGCGTATCGCAACAATAAAGTCACGATAACGTGTACGAGCTCACCTCTCTCATAGTCTATATATGCTGATGTAAATACTAGAATCCCAGAAAAAATCTTTCTGAAATAAGAAGAAAAAAATTAAAGTAATATTATGTAATTAGTATATATAAAGCAATATAAAACAAAAATAAATGTTGATTATACCTCAAACTCCTGAAAGTAAAATTCCTTTGATGCCTGAGAGATATTTTTCCACACATAACCCTCAGGATCAATCCATTCTGTAAATTTATAAGTCATATTTCTGGAATACGGTCTAGACCGAAGCAACCTACTATAAGAAGTAATTTGATATAATGAAAAACTGATAAACCTATAACTTAATTCAAAACAAATAGTCATTGACGTGATTTCACTTACAGAGTGCCATCAATTGCCATGTACTTTCTTCCATCTGGTCCCTTAGCTGCAAGCCTACAAACGTCTTCGCCATCCGATAAAGCGGTATTGGATGATATATAAGTTGGCGATGGGGATAGAATGGTGTAGCATGTCCTGCAATAGGTGATGCCTCGTCTGCAACTATAGGTCCGGGAGGGGGAGAAGGTAAGTTAGTGGGAGTTGTAGAATGTGACGATCCACATATATAGTAAGTGTCGTCGATCATGCCTCTAAACTTGAGCCACATAACCTCATGATGTCTCTTTGGTCCCATACTTTTACCTGAAAATCATTGTTTATCAAATTTTCTACTTATATAATAATTTGAATTCAATATTTGATACAATATATAGAAAAGGAAATAAGGCGATTTGTTTAATGTCATATTCAAGTACAAATGATAAAAATGAAAGTTAACAATCGTAGAACAAAAACAATAACAACCCTCATTCAATAGGGCGTAGGACAAATTCTTACAGATACAACAATATATCAACGTTCAATTGCTTATCTAGTATATTGCAACGATAAATCAAAATGATATAATTATTTTGTTTTTGTTCCAATCATAATCATCTAAGTCGATACAATGTTGTATTAATCAAATTCCCATTGAAAATTTTCAATCAACTCTAACTATAAACATTTACTAACCAATCATAATTATAATTAGAGTTAAAAATGATAACCCAATCCAGTGTAGTTTTAACAAAATTAGGGCGAGCTAATTAAACTTGTATTGGTTTAATTAAAAGTTCAATCATTACATTACCATTTATATAACTATCAAAAGGCAATAGTCTTGCATGTGTAACA
>JANSVA010440144.1:0-17901 GCA_025504915.1 Erythroxylum reticulatum | reverse complement strand
ATACCGATTCATGAAAGGGCATATAACATTATAAATCATTAGTATATTCACCCAAATGACTTAAATACATCTTTGAACTCATATACAACCATATGTATATCAATATGCAGTAGTATCTCCAAATACGGTACGACACAAAAAGGCTTCGAAAGTCCGACGTTACAACCTCCCAGTCAAAAGCAACTTTAATGGATGAAGGTTCAGATGAAGTGACTTCCAAAGTAATTAAGCAGGAGCATGAATCTACCAAGGTTGAAATCACACACACGCACACGTATAAAGAAAGACACTCCCAACCGTGTGCTACTCCATTGATTCAATATCAAAAACAAGAACCCCAAGGTTCTTCAGTCACACAAAATCATCCAGCTCAAATAATCCCAATCAAAACCATATGGCACACGGCACACACGACACCCTCACAAATCAAAAGACACCCAAATAGAAAAAAACCAAATCCACACCATCTTTTGTCAAGATACACATCAATTAGAGAAAAAACTCTATCACAACTAGAAGATTATCCCCAATAGCTTTTTAAGTCCAAGTCAAACATAAGGATTAGTGATTGGCTATCAGTGTCTAATTAATATCTTATATGTCCAATTAATAAACCAAAATGCCAAAATAAAATAAAATAAAAGGATGTATGCCATATCTTATCAATCTCACCCTTTTTGGCATTTTTGTCACAACTATTAAGCTCCCCCTAAATAATGTAATTGGATATATAAATACTAAATCCATAATGCTCCCCCTCAAGTTAAGATCCAATAGGCAACACAATAACAAGTCAAGTATAAACAACAAATCACAAAAGATCAAATACAACTTCAGTCAGGTCTTATCTTTTACCCCTTTAGGAAAACATATGTCAAAAAGAAAGAGCGCTGGGAAATCGTAGAACTGGCTGTTTTAAGTGACGAATAGCGTCATTAGCCACTTGAATAATGCCTTCAATCCTCTCAATTTCAGTAAAGAGAGTTGTATGAGGATTTACAGAAGTCATCCGACATCCAAGGGGCTAGATGTGGTGTATGGCAAATTCATTACTTGTGGTTGTCAAAAAATTCTTAGAGAGATGTTCATAAAGGGCACCAACTCAAGTATAGTAATGAATGTGGCTTACTCTCAATGGCTAACATAGCTTCAATAATGAGACATCCACGATTGAATTGCACCCCAGTACTTATCACATAAATCAATTTGGCTTACACCAAGTGGACAGAGACAACATGTGTGCTCGGCATCCAGTTGGTCACTACTAACTTAAAGAGCACGAAATACTTTTAGGTAAACATTGAAGTTACTAGACGACTATGCAGTCAATTTTTCACTAGTCAATACCGTAGATATTAAATCATTAAACACATTCCAATCATCATCATAAAGTTGATCACCAATTAGATTATCAAATTCCAGAAACAAATTTAAACGATCAATATCAAAATGGACTACTTGGCTGTGCATATATACTGCTTTGTAACTCAAAGCTGTTTCATTTAGAATATCATAAGATAAATTGCAATAAAATTCTTTTACCAAATTTGAGTCATAATGCTATTGAAGCAGTGTGGCTTACAGTAAATGTCTCTATAATAATAAAGTGTCTAAACCATGTTGTTGAAACTCCTCTAAATTGATTGGACGATCGAGAACAAACCTGATAATGTTGAGAGATGCCCATTTCTGTTCAGTCACAGAGTAGCAAAACTTTAAGGAAGTCACATTATCCACTGTCAGATGGACAGAAGAAACGCGTTGAGGGGGTCAGACTATTGTTTGAGCCCATTCCTTTGTACATTTCTTAGGAGCTGTAGGAGGTGTAGTTGGTGGACCAGTTGCTAAGGGAGTCTCATTGGAATTTGAAGTAGTATCTTTAACCATGGATAATATGACTCGAGTAACATCGTCATCTAGATTTGGTACTTTTTCCCGAATAGACGTAGTGTCAGGAATATCAATAGGAGCAGCCAAAGATGACCCACCCCCGGTGAATCTCCTTCCAGGTGTTGGGTTGAGCATTAATCGACTTAAGCAATGTGTTGGGGCTACTGTCTTCTTTTCAAACACCGAAGGGGACATTTTCTCTTTCTGCTTGCCCATATTTTTAGAAAAATAGGAAAGACCCAAATAAAATCAACAAATTGGAGCATCCTTGAAGTAAAATGAAGCAATACTGTAGAGAGAAGATATGGATCTTCAATAGAGGTTCACAAATTACAAATGTACACTAAGTTCACGGTGGAAAAAGCTTTAACCCACTGTCATGGGTGCCTTGAGAACCAACATAAACGAGAAATAGATGATGCTTTAGTGGTGATGTGCCTACGATTAAGAAATCTTCAACGCAACCAAGTGAGCAATATGGAGCTTTTGAGTGGACGGATAGAGAGGTGGAAGAGAGGCGTTGGTGAGAAGAGAAAGACACGTAGGGATTTTTAATCCCTTAGATGAAAAACACACCGTTTGCCTTTTTTTTGGGGAAAATTTGACTTTTTAAAAAATATAAAAATAATAATGTAAAGCACAAAGTTCCAAAGCCCGTCGAAGAAGTTTAAACCTTACTGTATCAAGAGGTTTTGTAAAGATATCCACCAACTGCTTTTCCATAGATACATGTGACAAAGTGACTATTTTGCTTTCCATAAGCTTTCAAATAAAGTGGCATCTTAGATCGATGTGTTTCGATCTTGAATGCTGAACCAAATTCTTAGAGATGTCTATGGCACTCTTGTTATCGGATAAGATTGTCAACACATTATGATCAATCCTATAATCTTTTAGCATCTGTTTCATGCAAAGAAGTTGTAAACAATAACTACTTGCAGCTATATATTCTGCTTTGTGATCGATAGTGAAATTGAATTATGCTTCTTACTATACCTAGAGATCAAATTGTTTCCTAAGAAGAAACAACCTCCTGAAGTGCTTTTTTGATCGTCTAAGTTTTCAGCCCAATCTGCATCACTATGTGGATTTTCTTTTGCCACTTGATCATTCAACAGAGATACATCATCTATCAGATCATTTATGTACTCTAGCACTTTCTTTGTTCTTTGATTATACACTCGGTAGGCTTTACTATGAATTGAATAACCAACTAAGATTCCTTCATCACTTTTGCTCTAAAATTTTTCAAGTTGTTCTCGATCTTTAAGAATATAGCACTCACTTACTGACAAAGATGTGAAAGTAAATCACATCTGGTTTCTTTCCTTTCCAAAGTTTATGTGAAGTCTTATTCAAGATGCTTCGAAGGTAAACTCTGTTACATATGTAGCATGCTATATTAACTGCTTCAGCCTAAAAATGCATAGATAATTTTCTTCCATTCAACATCGATCTGGGCATTTCTTGAAGAGTTCTATTTTTCCTTTTAGTAACTCCATTTTGTTGTGGAGTTTTAAGTGTAGAAAATTCATGTATGATACCATACTCCTCACAAAAGTCATTAAAGCTTGTATTCTTAAATTCCCTTCCTTGATCCGACTGAAATCTCAACACAGCTATGTTTTTTTTAGATTCATAACCTAGACAAATAGGCTTTTAAAAGCCTTGAAAGCATATGATTTTTCTTTAAAAAATGATACCCAAGTATATCTTGAATAATCATCAAAACAAGTTAGAAAATATCTCATTCCACCAATTCTATTTTTTTGTGTTGGACTAACCAAATCCAAGGGAATCAATTCAAGTATGGGTGATGAGGTAACATGTATAACCTTTTTGTGCAGCACTTTCATCTTCTTACCCATTTGACATGCAATACAGATTGGCATATCTTTTTTTTTTCATTGTGGGTAGTCCCTTCACAGCTTCCAATTTCTTCAACTTGCTAATAAGTTCATAGTTTTTGTGCCCAAGCTTTTGATACCACAAATCTATGTTACTATCATGTAAGGTTAAATTACAAGTGGTTGTGACTTGTAACATGTAGTAGTTTCAACTGATCACTTTTTGCTCATGATGCATTCTCCTTGTTCGGTTAACAACCTGCATTCCATCACTTATAAATTTAACTAGCAAACCATCATCACAGAGTTGGCTTATACTTACCAAATTAGCTTTTAACCCATCGACATGGGTCACATTCTTGAAGGGAGGCAATCCATTCATGCATAATGTTCCTATACCAATCATCGAAGGCTTCTTTCTATCTCCGAAAGTTACATGCCCATCCATATAACTCTGATAATCGGTTAGGTAATTCTTTTCCCTTATTATGTTACATGAACATCCATTATCAAAATATCAACCATTTATACGAAGTTGCCTTCATCGACTTGAAAACCACAAGAGCTTGCAATTAAATGTTTTTAACCCAAGGGATTCCAGTACTAAAGGCCGATTTTGAAATTTATGTGAGGGATATGGGGTCCTTTGATTTTGACTTTGAAACAAAATCTGCAATAACTTGCAGCATTTTGGCTTTATGTGCCCAATAACCCCACAAAAATGACATGTGGGAACAAATCTTCTATTCTTCCTCGATGTTTCCTCTTTGATAGATCTGGGTATATCAATTTTCTCATCATTCACTTTGGAGCACTCACCTTTTTAACCAATTCCTTGAAGATCCCCTTTAACCTTACCAATTTCAATAAACTTTTCTAGCTTTTTTATGCTTCCATTCAGCATTCTCAAACCCTTTTCAGTACTTGCTAACTTAAGTTTCGATTCACCAAGCTCGTCTAAAGCTACCATCAATTTCTTCTCTAAATCTTGGATGGTGTTCTTCATAGAGAAGTTTTCTTCCTTCAATCTTTCATTCTTTTTACATGTTTTCACCCATTTTTCATACATCATTTCGTAAGAATTGTAAATATTCTTCCTTTTATCATATGAACCACTTTCATCACTGTCATAATCTGATATCAAACCTTGACCTGATTTATCTCTATTTTTCTTAAAACTTTCTGATTTCCCCCCTTTATCGTCTTTAGTTACTTCCTTTTTAGTTACTGTTAGGCATGCAATTGGATTTTTGCTGTACAGAGCAACTAACGCAGCACCATTTGTAATTTCTTCTTCACTACCATATTCACTTTGGACTCGTTTTCACTTCAAGTGCTAGTAAAAGATTTCCCTTTTCTCTTCTTCAAGGTATTAGCACATTGTGCTTGCACATGTCCAAATCCCTGATACTCATGGCATTGGATTCTCCTCATCTTTCTTTCACCCTTCTGAGTCCTAGCTTATTATTTGAAGTTATTATTCGATGAGATTCCATTGCTTTGCCTAAACTCAGGTCTGCACTTTTTCACTCTTTTCAACCACTTACTTAAATTTTGTGTTGACAAAACCAAATCTCGTTCTCATCAAATTCATCATCTATATCAGTTATATTGTTTCCAGTTTCAGCTTGTAGTGCCAATCCCTTTCTTTTTTCTTATCTTCCCCTCATCAAATTCATTTCAAAATTGGTAAGAATCCCAATTACCTTCTCCAGCGACAAGTGATTAATGTCATGAGCCTCCTCAATTGTTGTAATTTTCCGATAAATCTTGGAGGTAGCGATCTCAATGTCTTCTTGACTGGTTTTAGATTGGAACATTTCTTCCCAAGTTAATGCGCCTAATTAGCTATATCGCACAAGCTTTCATGAAAGTACCTAATAGTCTCATTCTTATCCATGTTTAGTTCTTCAAACCTCATAGATAACATCTGCAGTTTTGATGCTATCAAAAATTTGGACCCTCCATAGATAGTCTGCAAATCATCCCAGACTTCTTTAGCCGATTCACTGGATGGTATCATTGAGAAGTATCCTTTATCAATAGCACTAAAAATTGCATGCATTGCTTGTGAGTTTCTAAGTGCACTTTTGTCTTCAACTCTTATCCATTCAGATGGATCTTTTTGAACTGCCTTTCCCTTATCGTCAGTAATCATTAGATGCGTCCACCCATGTACTACCAAATACTAAGCTTTTGTACCCTAATTTTGGATGAAAAATCTCATATATGATTTCCATATAGGATAGTTAGAGCCGTCCAACTGAAAAATCTGAAGGGGCATAGTAGTTTCGAAAACTTTCGATTCTTTTCTGACAAACACAAAAATCAAAAAAATTAAAAGCACCAAAGATAAATAAAATCGTGATTTGTTAACGCAGTTCGGCACTCCTTGCCTACATCTGCGGGCTTCTCATCTAGCTTAATCACTTTCATGAAAGTTCAATAGTGTAAGGCCCCAAAATATACCCTATATGAAATGTTACATATTTATGAAAGTAAATGTATGATATGAGTTAAAATTGTGCTATGATTTGAAAGTGAAAGGCATGTGGCATAAATTTTGGTATTGATGGACCATAGTTAGTGAATTGGAATTAATTGAAGCCATTAGAGAATTGAGTTATTTAAATGTACATTTGGACTAAGAAAAATAGTCAAGAGACAAGTTAAGTTGGCATATGAAAATTAGAATGATTAAGCCTCTGAGTTAGTGATATTTGGAATAGCTAAGGCATTGACATTTGGCGTCATCCATTGTATGCCAAATGGCTTGGCAAGACTGTGACAAATGGCATTGATAATAAGTTAACAAGTGGCCTAATGGAAGTGTTGCAATTGGAAGCATAAATGGAGGGAAAATGGGAGTCATGGAGTAGAGACATGTGTCAATGCATAAATGCGACACCTAGTTGCTTAGGTGTTACATTCTTGTAAGGAAGTTTCTATAACCCTCACTTTGTTTTCAATCTCTCCACTCATCTTTGCCCGTGTTTTGAATTACTGCATCAATCTTAAATGTTATCACATGAAGTCCTTTGCCAAACTATTCATTAAGGGAGCTACTTCATGTTATCCTTTATAATGCCATCTCTATGGTGTGAAGATCATCTTAGTTCCACCTTGATCTTAAAGTTGGGTTTGGTTGCTTGAAAAGGCTAATATAGTTGGATCTTTGGAGTTATTCTTTGAAATTAAAAAGGTAAGGGAATACTAAACTTGGTATCATGTTAGAATGTATATTGTTTGATGTTTGAAGTGGATAAAATGTGTACTAAATTAAGAAAGAATTGAGGTTAGAAACTTGATACATGTTGGATACTTGTTAGAAGGAGTATTTCCACTGGACAGGTATTGGTATTTTATCCATATCTTGACCTGTAGGTATAAAAATGGGATGATTTTAAATTGAGATTAAACTAGATATATATATCTACAACTTTCATTAAGGAATCGAATTTTATTACTAAAATTTGACCTGAAGTTGAATTGTGGTTGCGGTCTATGGTTGAGAATAGTATGTAGTATTTTGGGTATCACTCTCGGAATAATGAAACAAATTGCATTACCTTTATTTCATTTCAAACTTAATACATAGAGGACATTGTTTTAGAATAACATATTGTATAAAAACTTAAGTTTCTAGGTCAGAATGGCTATACAAAACTGATCCAAAAACCTATCCTGTGAAAACAACTGTTTGGAGGTTTCGGGTCACTTATCCCAAAATTGTGGGAAATGATTAGGAAGGTGAAAAAATGGCATTTTGTGCAATTGATGAACCATATAAGGTTAAGTTAATTTATTTTTTATAATAGGACTTAAATGGACTTGTTTAAGGTGTGTTATGAACTTAAATTGGTATTCAATTTAATTGAGTAACACTTAATTTAATTATGCATTATTTTTTGAGATGATAATATAAAGAATGTATGGTTTAATAATGATGAATACAATATTAAATTGCTTTGTGTGTGCATGAATAAATGAGTTCCAAAGGCTTATGTATTATGAATTGGATATGGATGTTTGTGAATTGGGAATTTCTGCAATGATATTGTGTTAATTTCCAGACCATTAAGTGTTTGAGAAGTTTGGTATTAAGGAATGTGTTGGAAGTGCTTTTTATTTGTGTGATATAATTTGTGACAACTTAACACCTCTATTGATGCATTGTGCACATACTGGTAATTGTATGACATGTTAGTTTGTTTGGAAATCAATGAATATGTTAAGTTGAACAAAATGGAATAAAGTGTTATGTGTTGCAATATGTTCCTCACATGAGAATTCTGAAATGAACCTGTTTTGTTTTAAAATTGTTAAGACCTGATCGTGGGTAAATGGGTATGCCTAGAAGGGTTTACAGCTGCTCTTGTAAATCCTTAGTGTCTCAGGTGCTGACACTTCGGTGTCTCCTGATATTGAAACATAAGTCTCTCCTTTTCTGTGATACCGATCACTGTATCTCCTGTATTAGTCTTATTACCCACTTCTATATAAAGGATTTACAGACTATCTTGTTTTATATTCTGTTATATGCTCAGTCTTAATATAAATAAGCTTTGATCTGAAACATTTGGGCTTTGTTTTGAAATAAACAAATTCTGTTTTGTTACAGACAAGTTTTGTTATGATATTATAATATTTAGCTTTGAAATTAGTGACTTTTGCTTAGAAGCAAATGTGTAACCAATTATGATATGTTGTATATTTTTTTCCTGAGATTCATGATATTTTGGTTTGGTTTGAAAATGGATAAGTAAACACTGTTTATAATTTGATGTGATTTTGAATATGTGAATGTTTAGATGACTGTTTGAAACAGTTGTTAGCTTATATTCTGTTTAGTTTATTCCCCACTAAGCTTTATGCTTAGCACGGTAGTTTTGCCCGATATAGGTTCAGATAGGAGGGTTTGAAGATTGGGACAATAACAACCGCAATGGCTAAAAAAGAATGTGTTTTGTTTTAGGAATGCATGTTTGAGTTGTATGTAATAATATGAGACATGATGTATTTTGTTAAAAGTTTGTAAATATTGTAATACATAGTATATCTAAACTTAAGATATGTACTGTTTTTTTCAAGGGTTTGTAATGTAATAACTTTAATTTAAGATGGAGTTGTAATTGAAGCATGTATTCAAATTCAGTGTGCTGGTTAAATTCTATTTAAATTCGAATATGTATGGAAAAGTAATGATTGGTTGTTTGAATTTCTGGCAATGCTTTGTATTGTTTTCATACGCTTAAGTCCTATATAAGGTAACATCTGCATATCCTTCCAGGGGGTATGTGGGTGTTCTAAATAGATTTACATTCCAAAGCTAACTCACATAATCCTTGAAACTAGCTCTCAACCTTACTTCCCACGAAAGATTTTCATTCCTAATAACACGACCAACTCTTAACTTAGATAAAGGATTTTTCTCTATAACTTTTAATGAAAGACAATTGATAAAAATAACTCAAGTGATTAATAAACTAAGAAAAGAATAATAATACATTTGAGATGAAAGAACCTTCCTTATGCTCAGCTTGTCGAAATATATCTGAATAATTGTCCAGTAGCTGGACTGATCTACGCCAGCTCCAGAATCAAACCACGACTGCTTAGTTAACAACCGACACATAACAAAACGTATATGTAGTGCCTAAATACCTCCCAGTTGAAAGCCACTATAATGGATGAAGGTATAACATCAGTGAATTCTAAAGTAATTAATGTAGGAGCGTGAATTTACCAAGGTTGAAATCACACACACGCACACACATAAAGAAAGACACTCCCATCCGTGTGCTACTCCAACCATTCAATATCAAAAACAAGAATGGTAAGGTTCTTTACTCACACAAATCATCTAGCTCAAATAATCCTAATCAAAACCATATGGCACATGACATATGCTAGTGTCTTTATTTTCTATCTTTTTGTGTGTTAATTTTCTTTATTTTTGAGGTTTGAAGTTATACTTAATGGAAATTAATCTTGTTTTATGATAAGGTGTATTTTGGAACCAAATATAAAGAACTTCAAATAGTTTGGAACAAAAAGAGCTTAACCAGGTATTGAACCTAGCTAGACATGGCCTCGTGTAGTAAATTAAGTGATGAACAAACCAAACCAAAACACAATGCATATTAGGAACATCTGCTAAGGAAATACAAAATGATGTAGTTGAGTAAGAAACATAGCAGCATGATAGAACCAAGCAGGAAACACAACATGCAAACATGTCCCACACTAAGACGATGACGCACAACTAGGTAGAGAGTTTTTCTTTAACAGAAATAATAGCGCGGAGAGGGTGTGACGTTTACAGGGTTTTAAATGAATAATGGGGTGGGCCAAAAACACCAAGCTTTATTCGTCACATCCAAGCTATAGTGGAGAAGGGTGTTAGGTTTGCAAGGTTTTGAGTGAACAGGGAAGGGTGGACCAAAAAATACAATATTAAATTATCCCATCAAAGCTACAGTAACAAAAAGAGGAGAATATAGGGCTTATGGTAGAGAGAAAAGGAGTAGCATGAAAAGGAGAGGAGTAAACCATGACAATTTCAAATAGAAACCAAGCCATAACAACATTTGTGACAGTCCCAAATAGTTAGGATAAATTATGATATTGGGTAGCTAAACTTTTATTTCTTGGTTTACGAAATCCTAGTTATTGAACTCTAAATGTTGTGAGGCTTTTGTTCTTTATTTCAATCAATTTATTAGTCAAGTATTGATTATTTTTCTGGGTTATTATTTGATTGTTTAATTTTATAGTTAGGCACGCAACTAGTTTGTGATTTTATTTAATCAATCACTAGATTAAACAGATTGACGTTCAATTCTTTTAATCAAAAGTAGCAACTAAGATTTTTGTCTACTACTTTAGGGACATGATTATAGGAAAAATAATTGTTTAGGCTAAATATACATTGTATGTATGTTGTCTAGTTTATCGATTTTTTTAATTCGTAAAGCTATTAATTAATTAAATATGAGATCGTATCCAGGTTATTAATTAGTGAGGGTTAATTCGAATACATATTTTGGTTAACTAAACATAAGCAAAAATAGCTAAAGAAATTTACCACAATGAATGCTTAACTAATAAATTGACCATTTTTAGTGTTGATGTTTGATGCAAGTTCAATAATGAAGGAGATTGGAAACCAATATTTGTTTCTATTGATTGTTAAATTCTCATTGGTTTGTTATTAGTTATTTTTCAATTTTGCATTCCAATTAAATTTTGTTTAATTCACAATTTAAAACCCCCATTTTTATTGTGTAACTACTAACGTCTGAATTTTTTGTAGGAATGATCCTTACTTTCCACTACTGCATTAATTTGTATTGCAGGAAGTTGGATTCTTTTTCTATTTGGTTATAGGTGACAACAATCAACAAATTTTGGTACTGTTGGTAAGAAAATTTTGACGGTTTATATACATTACATGTTTGAATTAATAAAAAAATTTGTAGTATAATCCTAAAATTGAGAAACAGCAAATGCATTAAGAAAGTAGACAAAAGAAAGACAATAAGTAATGAGAGCAGAACGATAGAGGGAAAGAACATGGATGCAAATCGTACTTTACGCCAATTGGTTGCTTCGGCTAAGGACTGACAACCTCACTGTATTAATTTTTTGAATTTGGATGATAATAACACTTTTACGTTGAAGTCGGGACTGATTCACTTGTTACCCACTTTTTAAGGCATATTAGGAGTAGATCCTTATAAGCACTTGAAGGAGTTTAATGTTGTTTGTATAGGGATGAAGCCTACTAATGTCACTGAAGAGAAAATAAAGCTGAGGGTTTTCCCTTTTCTTTGAAGGACAATGCCCAAGATTGGTTATATTATTTATCTGCTGGAGGTATTAGAATATGGGCAAAGATGAAGAAGTTAGTTCTAGAGAAGTTTTTCCTAGCTGTAAGGGCCACCAATATCAGAAAAGAAATATTTGGCATCCAAAAAATACTAAAGAGTCATTATATGAATATTAGGAGAGATTTAAGAAGCTGTGTGCAAGCTGCCCCCATCATCAATTTAGCTAGCAATTGTTGATTCAATACTTTTATGAAGGTCTTTTATCGACTGAGAGGAGTATGATAGATGCTGCAAGTGGAGGAGTGCTACTTGATAAAACACCAGCAGCTACATAGGATTTGATCTCAACTATGGCTTCTAACTCTCAACAGTTTGGAGCTCAAAATGATCATTGTTCAAGACATGTTAATGAGATGGGAGTTTCATCGTTGGAAAGAAGATTAGATGATTTGACTTTTGTAGTGTGTTAACTTGCGGTATCTAGGAAAGAGGAAGTTAAGACTTATGGTATTTGTTCTATAGTTAGCCATCCCACAGATATGTGTCCCACTCTACAAGAAGACCAAGTTGAAGAAGCCAAGGCAATGGTTGGTTATTTGAGACAACCTCAAAGGAAGTATGACCCATTTTCAAATACATATAATCTGGTTTGGTGAGATCATCCAAACCTCCGTTATGGCAAAAATTAGGGATAAAAAGTAAGTTCTAATTTTTGACCAAATAAGCATCCCTATGTGCCTAGACAACGACAAAAAATGGGATAAAGTTCTGGTGAAAATAATTTTTGGAGGATATAGTCAAGATATGGGCCACGAATACTATGAACTTTTAATAGAATACCATAAAATTTTAGTAAGATACATAAGCTAGCATACAGAATCTTGAGACTCAAATGAGCTAAATGGTGATTGCCATCACAAAATTAAGGAAAGCTCCCTTCTCAACCTGAGGTGAATCCAAAGAAGAGTGCTTATGCTATCAAACTTTGAAGTGGTAAAGAATTAAAGGAGCGACTTACCCCAAAGGTTACTAAGCGAGAGGTTGAAGAAGAGGTAGAGAAAGAAGTTCCAAAGCAGTCACAAAAGAAAAAGGAGGGTGATTCTTGCATTGTCACACGTAAGTTCAGTGTACAACCTCCTTTTCCTAGTCATTTTGCCAAGCAAAAGAAGGAGGAGTAATAGAAAGAAATTCTAGAAACTTTTCGCAAGGTACAGGTCAATGTTCCTTTACTTGATGCTATTAAACAAATTCTTCATTATGCTAAATTTCTTAAGAAACTCTGTACCTTAAATAGAAAGTTAAGTGGAAATAAAATAAAAAGGTTAAGTTAGGTGACAATGTTTCTGCTGTGCTTTAAAAGAAGTTACCCCCTAAGTGTCCAAATCTAGGTATGTTCACAATCCCTTGTAAAATAGGTAATATGAAAATTAGGAAAGCATTGTTGGATTTAGGTGCGTCAATTAATGTTATGCCTTAATCTATTTATGAATCTTTGAATATGGGGCCTCTGAAAAAAACTGGTGTCATAATCCAACTTGCTGATCGATCTAATGCCTATCTTAAGGGTGTTTTTAAGGATGTCCTAGTTCAAGTTGATAATATGATTTTTCCTGCTGATTTTATGTCTTATAGATGGTTAATGAAGATTCATCCACTTCAGTCCCAATTTTATTGGGAAGACCATTTTTGAAAACTTCTAAAACAAAAGTTAATGTCTATGATGGGTCTTTAACTATAGAGTTTGATGGTGATATGATTAAAATATTTCTGATGCCATGAAATTTCCTAATGATGATCAATCTTTTGTTTCCGAGAGTTTTCTTGATACTTTAGTGCAGGAAATATTATGCTTATAGGAACCAGATAAATTATGGATTGTATTGGAAAATAGTTTAGATATTCAGGAAAGAAAAACACTGCCAGTTATCGTGCTATTCCTGAGGAGCTGGATGTCACTATACAGATTTTAAAGCCAAGCAAATATTTAGAGGAACATGTATGTTTTCTGGAACTAACTAGAAATAATTCGAAATTGTTTCCATCTCTTATACAGTCACTAAAATTGGAGTTAAAGGCTCTTCTAAGTAACTTGAAATATATGTATTTAGCTGAGCATGAAACTCTTCCTATTATTATTTCAAGCTGACTAACATCTTTGCAAGAATCACAACTATTAGGTATGTTGAAAAATTACAAAGATGCTTTTGGATGGATTGTGATTGATTTGAAAGGGATTAGCCTATCAATTTGTATGCACCAAATTCTATTGGAAGATGGAGCTAAGGAAACAAGATAGACTTAATGAAGATTAAACCCACCAATGATGTAGGTAGTAAAGAAGGAGATTCTAAAGCTCCTCGATGCGGGAATAATCTATCCAATTTTAGATAGCAAATGGGTAAGTCCAGTATAAGTGGTTCCTAAGAAAACTGGAGTAACCGTAGTGGAGAACACTTCAGGTGAATTGGTGCCCACCTGTGTGCAAAATGTGTGGAGGGTTTGTATAGATTATAGGAAGTTAAATTCTGTTACTCGTAAAGATCATTTTCCACTTCCTTTTATTGACCAGATGCTTGAAAAACTTATAAGGAAAACTCATTATTGTTTTCTAGAAGGTTATTTAGCTTATCACTAAATTTTTGTTGCATCAGTGGACCAAGGAAAAATAACTTTCACATGTCCTTTTGGAACCTTTACATATCGAAGAATGTCTTTTAGATTATGTAATGCACCTACTACGTTCCAAAGGTGTATGGTAAGTATTTTCTTTGATTATGTGGATGACTGTATTGAAGTTTTTATGGACGATTTTACAGTTTATGATGAGTCTTTTGATACTTGCTTGATTAACCTTGAAATTTTTTTGAAACGTTGTATTAAAAATAACTTGATTCTGAATTATGAAGAATGCCATTTTATGGTTGATTAATGGATAATCTTAGGCCATTTAGTGTCTTCTAAGGGAATTGAGGTTGATAAGGCTAAGGTAGAAATCAGTAAATCTCTTCCTTACGCTGTAAGTGTATGGGAAGTTTGTTCTTTTCGTAGACATGCAGGTTTCTATCGACACTTTATCAAAGACTTTTCGAAGACTACTTAACCCTTATGCAAGTTACTTCAAAAAGATGTGGAGTTCAAGTTGGTTGAAGTATGTAGGAAAGCATTCGATGAATTAAAAGAGAACCGAATCTCCACTCTAATAATCCAGCCCCCAAATTGGGGTCTCCCATTTGAAATAATGTGTGATGCAAGCGACTATGCTTTAGGCATTGTTTTGGGGCAAAAGATGAACAAAGCGCCACATGTGATTTACTATACTTCCATGATGCTGAACGACACCCATAAATACTATTCAATAACAGAAAAAGAATTATTGGCAGTTGTTTTTAGGCTAGAGAAGCTCTGTTCATATCTATTAGGCACACATGTCATAGTTTATTCGGATCATGCTACGTTGAAGTAATTGTTGTCCAAAAAGGAAGCAAAGCCAAGTCTTATTTGTTGGATTCTACTACTACAAGAATTTGATGTGGAGATACAAGACAAAAAGGGAACTGAAAATCTGGTTGCAAATCACCTTAGTCATATCCTTCTAGACATAACTTCAGATAACCTGAAAGGTGAATTTTCAAATGAACATTTATTCGCCACCCAATAGGTAACACCTTGGTATGCTGACATAGTTAATTTTCTGATTACCAAGTCTTTACCTAGTACTTTATCAAGAACTGAAAAAGATAAAATCAAAAGAGAGGCTAAATATTATGCATGGGATGAGCCACATTTGTGGAAATGTTGTTCTGATCAAATTATTAGGCAATGTGTTTATGATGATGAGATCCCTTCTATATTGAATTTTTTCCATTCTTTTGCATGTGGTGGACACTTTGGTCCCAGAAGGACAGCTTGTAAGGCGCTTAAATGTGGTCTGTTTTGGCCTAAACTATTTGATGATGCTTATATATTTTGCAAGTCTTGTGATCAATGTTAAAGAATAGGTGGTTTACGATCAAAAGATCAAATACAACTCACGAATATCCTGTTATGTGAAAATTTTGATATATGGGAAATTGATTTTATGGGTCTTTTTTCTTCCTTTTTCGGTATGACATATATTCTCGTTGCTGTGGACTATGTTTCAAAATGGGATGAAGCTAAGGCTACTCATACTGATAATGCTAAAGTTGTTGTCGATTTTGTTAAGTCTTATATTTTTTTCAAGTTTGGAGTGCCTAGAGCAATAATCAGTGACTGCAGGACTCATTTTTGTAATCAAAATTTTGAGGTTTTACTGGAAAAAATATGGTGTTACACACTGAACTTTAATAGCATACCATCCCCAGACAAGTGGACAAGTCGAAGTTTCTAACAAGGAAATCAAACCAATTTTGGAGAAAGTGGTTAATTCTAATAGGAAGGATTGGAGTTCGCATTTAGGCAACACACTACGGGCATACAGGACATCATATAAAACTCCTATTGGTATGTCACCATACAAGTTACTATTCGGAAACCCTTGTCATTTACCTATAGAATTAGAACATAAGGCTTAGTAGGCTGTCAAACAATCCAAATTGGATTTAACTGAGGTTGGAGTTAATCAAAAATTACAATTGCAAGAGTTGGAAGAGATACGTAATGAAGCTTATGAGAGTGCTAAAATCTATAAAGAAAAGACTAAGGCCTTTCCCGACAAAATCTTAATTAGAAAAGAATTTTACATAGGTCAAAAGTTCCTTCTTTATCACTCTAAATTAAATCTCTTTCCTAGTAAATTACGATCTTGTTAGATAGGTCCATTTTTTGTTACTAATGTTTTCTCATATGGTGTAGTTGAAATTTAGAGTTTAGAAACTTTTAAAGTGTTTAAAGTTAATGGACATTGATTGAAATTGTATTATGAGAATTTGCAGGTTGAAACCACGAAACAAATTAAACTGGCTGACCTAATTTACTCTAAGGATTTTGATAGTGTCACTTTCCTTTTTCCCCAAAATTATAATCCCTATCATTGTCATCCAAGCCCCCCTCCTAATCAACTGACCACTCACTAACAGCCCAAAGCCCCCTCTATAGCCACCAAAACAATAAACTCCTATCGCAACATATCCTTTTGCAAGTGATCCGACTATTTTATCACTCCTACAATGTATGGAGCACAAGTCAGACAGATTGGAGCACAACTAGCTTGCTTTCTTCGAACAACAGAAGTTTCAACCGCCTTTTCCACCAACACCTTGATGCATTAATAGAGAAGCTTCTTAAACCTTTATTTTCTTATACTTTTCTTTTTAAGAGTACATTGAGGACATGTAGATTAAGTGTGGGGAAGTTTGGATTAAATGTTTGAATGTTTGTGTGACTGTGTGTTTTGAATTTACTGTTTCTTTATTCATTTTAATTTTGATTTTTCTTTCTTTTCTGTTTTTTAAATTGCATATGACGTGTGTTAAACCATGAAATTCTATCTTAATAGTTGGAAGGAGACTGAATTGCATGCTTGAGTCAAATTAGGCCAATTGAATAGAAGGTGAATCATGCTAATCGATTAAAGTAGTCATTTATATAAGTTTTAAAGTAGTCGTTTACATAAGTTTACTCAAAAGTTGATGGTTGAGTGACTAGGTAATGTATAGAAGCATAATAGATTTTCAATTGAGCTTATGTGAAGAATTAAGCCTATATGACTCCATTCAAAAGTCTTTTCATTTCTTTTTGTGTGTGATACTCCTTTAGGTGATTACCTTCAAAACTTGCTTGAACCGGTTTGAATCTATTAGATGCATGCTAGATAGAAATGATTAAGGCCCTTTTTGTTTTGACCCTTGACTTAAATGATCCACCTATCTTATTACCCTTGCAAATGCCTTTGAGCCTTTACCCCTTTTGTTTCTTAAAGAAAACACAAAACATCAAACCCCATTATCCTTACCTATTCACAAGTTTAATAAAGTACTAAGTTAGCTAGTTTTGGGACTTTTAGCTATATTTTTTCTGAGACGAGTTTACTGATACTTCTACTCATAGACCATATTTAGCTACTGTTATTATTTATTGTTTCCTTAGTAAAAAACGAAAACAAAAAAAGAAAAAGAAAAGAATCAAGTATATTAGCAATAATAAGTGTTGAGTAGTTAGTTGTTTACATGCAATTCTCATAAATATATTTTGTTGTCCCTTTGTATATTTAGTGCTTTATGACTACTTGTGAAGAACCCCTCAAACCTGTTTGACTCACCTTGACCTTAGCCCCATTATAACCTCAAATAAATCCCTTTTGATATATTTAAGCATGTAATCACTGTAGAAGAGAATTTGTGTATTTGCAAGCC
>JANSVA010440127.1:0-38963 GCA_025504915.1 Erythroxylum reticulatum | reverse complement strand
GACTTGCCAATTTTGCCCTTTAGGTTATACACTCTTAACACTTTAATTTAACCAACTCAAGCAATAAAATCCTACTATCATTGACATGCTAATTAATCTACAAATAAGATAATTTATCTAGCAAGATCACAAAATTTATTCAAATCATGCTTAAATAAAATAAATTTTGGGGCCCAACAAGTCAGGTTTGGGATAAGGGAAAATAGAAACCGCAAAGATAAATTTGGAAACTTCATTGACAAAATGTTTTTTGCAGTGCTGAAGGTAAACAAGGAAAAGACAAACAAGATATTTATATGAGAGCAAAATGCACTGAAACAAGGTTTGGTTATGAAGATAAAATGAGAATTAGTCGTCAAATAAGTGGAAAACTCCCTATGATTTAGTTTATTGAGTATTATTTCTACCTCGTTAGTCCAATCAAAACGCACTTACACAGATCTCACCGAAAGATAATTTTATCTGCAGCAATACAAATTGAAATGGAAAATGATGTAGGAATCCCACCAAAGGCATCTTATGATGTCATGGTTAGGCAAGTAGGTGGTTAAAACAATTTAGGTTTCATACCAGATAACTGTATAAATTACTTACGGTTTAAAAGAACGAGAGATGTGAAAAGAGGCATATAGGAGGTGGTCTAGAATATTTGCATAAAATGCAATTTGATGATCCAAATTTTTTTATTCTATCCAAGTTGATGAAGGTGATTTAATAACCAACATTTTCTAGTCAGATGCAAAGATGAAAGCAGATTTCTTAAATTTTGGTGATGTGATTTGTTTTGACACAACTTACAGGAAGAACAATGAAGGTCGTCTCCTTGCATTACTTGAAGGTGTAAATCACTGCAAACAGACTACAGTCTTTGGTGTTGCATTGCTATATGATGAGACATCCATCACAATTGAATGGTTATTTGATATTTTTATGAAAGTTATGTATGATAAAAGATCTAAAACTATTCTTACAAACCAAGATGCAGCAATGACAAAGGCTCTAATACTAAGAGGGCCTAAAACTCATCATCGTTTATGTATTTGGAACATTTATCAAAATGTGGCCGTCCATTCAAATGGTGTTTCTCCCAATTAAAAGATTTTGCTAGAGATTTTAGCTCATGCATATATGATTTTAAACAAGATGAAGATTTTGTAAATACATAGAATGAGATATTGCACAAATATGAACTTAAAGGCAATGATTGGTTGACGTGCATGTTTAGTATAAAGGAAAATTGGGCTGTAGTGCATAGAAGACAAATGTTTTGTTATGACATGACAAAAACACAAAGAAGTGATAATATGAATAGTGTTGTCCAGAGGTATGTCACTTATCAACACAAATTATTGGAGTTTTTTCATCATTTTGAAAGACTCCTTGAAGATCGTAGATATGAAGAGTTAAAGGCTGATTTTAAATCAATTACAAGAATTCCCTCATTATTATATCCAATTGAAACTTTGAAATATGCAGCAAGTGTTTATACACTTAAGGTGTTCAAGTGCTTTCAAAATAAGTGGTGTAAGTCTCATAATTGTTGTATTGAAAGTTTTGGGAAGACTAGATCAACAATAAAATATAAAATTGCCCCTCATCAGAAGAGTTATCACCATACAGTTACTTATGATTCATAAAATGGAAAAAGTTGATTGTAGCTATAGAAAATTCAAGTTTGTTGGAATTTTATGTTCTCATACTTTGAAAGTTTTTATTGTGAAAAATATTATGGAGATCCCAAGTTAGTACATATTGAAAAGGTGGACATGTAAAGAAAAACTTGGATTCGTGGGAGCTGAAAATTTAGGAAGCAGCATAAACAGTTTGGATCCCAAGATATGTCAAAGTATGCCATATTATGTAGGTTATATGTTCAATTAGTTACAAAATCATCTGAGAATGAAGAGACTTACAAAATTGTTAAAGATTGTTTTTTGAAGATGTTGGAAATCATGGATGCTAGACTACAAAGCAATGGATTAACTGTCCAACACTTGAATGTCAGCTCCAATATTAGATTACAAGGTGAAGAGATGGTTCAATATTCAAGTGCTATAATAGATCACTTGAACCAAAATGGGACTGAAATTCATGAAAAGAACAATATTGGAATTAAAGGAATCAAAATCAATAAGAAAATTGTTTTAGGTATGGCTTGGTGAAGGCTTTGAAAAAAAAGAAAGAAATCAACCAAAAAAAATTTTAATTCTTGAATTCCATATCCCTTATATAATGATATTAATTTGTTTTTCCTATTTTATAGGTGAGATATGGTACAATAGAAAACATTCAAATTGCTCCAACAAATGTGACAACCTTAGCACCAACATGACCATCTAATCTTGAGGTTTGATTAAAAGAATTTTATATTCTTGAATTTTATGTCCCTTATATAATGCTATTATTTTTTTCCTTTTGGTGTGAGATAGGGTCTGAGAGAAAACTTTCAAACTACATCAAGTCAACATATAATTCCTTATCAAAGAGACAATTAAGCTGAGATTTGATTAGTATCTTAAATTGCACCAGTCATGTGTTATTTAATTTCTCATTAATTTTTTCTTTGCCTTTTCAGTATGCAAATCAAATGTAAGGAACCGAGATTTGTATCGATAACTTAAACATGGTTCAAATTCACTAACCGCATTATTTGTCTAAAAAAATTTTCTAGGTACATATGTATTTTTTAATAAAAAAGATTCAATGTTTTAATAGTAAGTCTAAGTATTTTTATTATATACTCTTTAACATTTTTGATGGTAGGTTGTCTTTGCCAATTCAAGTCAAACAAATTATATTAAAAATGTTCCATTTTTTATGGAAATGACCAACTCCTAATTGGTATTTACCTTTTTCAAGAATACTATTAATAATGACATTCTATTTAATGACTTGTTCATAATTTACCAATGAAATTGTTTTTTTATGATTCTTATAGGCACAACAACCACATGGTGTGAGCGATGTGATGATAAATAAATCGCAACAAAATAATAACGTTAACTATGATAGTGCGGATATAGGTGGTCCGTTGAGACATATGATTGTCTAGTTTCATGTGCAGGAGGCATGTTTTGTAAATACAAAGTGAAAAGAAAGTAGAGTGTTTAAGTTAATTTGTGCATCTTTATCGTCGAGGTGCATATTTTGTTTCCTACTGAAAATTGGCAATTTCTTTCTTATACTCTCATTATTATGTAATTTTTTATATACCCATTATTATGTATCATCTATAAATGACAAATCATTGTGTTAAAAAATATTTTTGTGTTAAAGTACGAAATGTTTAATTCTTGAGATTGTCATTAAACTTATAACAATGGTATGGAAAAAAAAACAGACATCAAACTTCTATTTTTTTAGGTATGACATTGTGGGGGAAAATATTAACAAAAGCAAAAATGTAAATGAAGTCGTAATGTAAATGAAGCTATAAGAAACTCATAGTGGGATGGGGAAAAAAAACCATGTTGTATGTAAATATATCTTCATAGGTTACAGAAACTCATGTTGGGATGGGAAAAAAAACAATATTGCATGTAAATGTGCCTTCATAGGTTACAATCTTGAAATTAGCATTTTGAAAACAAATTAACACTAGTCAGTTTTGAGAATAAATCACAAAAAAGAGAGAAAAAAATAAGTAAGAATTTGAACCAATTGCATCTCCATTGCCAGCATAAAATGTAGGAGTTAGAGTCGAGCTAGTCTAGCATCTAAAACTGGAAAAAAGCTCAAATTCTTTAAGGAAGGAAATTTTGAAGCATTTTTCGTCATTTTCATGTCAAGTTGATTCTTAAACTTGTGAACCCAAGAATGCACTGTCTTAATTTTCCAAAAGACTACCTACAAGGAGTTACCACTGCCATCAGCAAACTTGAAAATGAATTGGCTATCATCAAAACCACATATGTCACTGCACTCAGTATGTTGATCCATAGTTTTCGGGCTTAAATTTATGTAAAAAATGAAATAAAGGTAAAGACTAGAACAAGCTGTCAGAAGTAAATTCAGGCAGTTACTTTTGTTTTTGCTTTATTTTTTCATGCGGGTATTAAGAGAACAATAAACCTATATCCTTGGTAGATCACAAATCTGCAGTTATGTGTTTAAGTCTGCCCTGTTGGTATAGTAGTCAATAATCACTATCTGAGCCATTTTTACAATTATATAGTAAATGAACTGCATAACAAAGTGGATTAGAGATACACTCCCTCTGCTATTTTTACAATAATCATTATCTAAGCCATTTTCAATTGCATATGCAATCATGAATATATAAATAAAAGAGCAGTCACATATATAACAAGCACCATACCTCACTTTAAGCTTAATACTCAAGTGGATGCATATTTTCCATTAAGGTTTTCAAGTTCAAACATTCTAATACGTCAATAGTATAAATATCCCCAAATATTCTAGAACCAATATGCACTTGCCACTAATACAAATGTATGCCCAAAAATGCACAAATCAAGTTCTTACTAACATCCCTTGCCAAATAACGAGCGTCATATTATTAAAATATTAAAAGATCCAATATTACATTCGCTTAGCAAATAACAAATGATTCTTACCATTTTTTTTTTACCGAAAAAGAGTGTGTGATAAGCTTCCTTCATCCGAAAGCCTAGCCATTACTGATGTTTTTCCATATCCAAGTGAGCATACCATATATCTTGAACACTGACCACTACTACTTATATATTTACCTATACACTGAACAAAAGAAATTATAGCAGTTAGAACTCTTAAAAGCATTAAAAATTATACACTTGACTCTCACACAGATTATAGATGCCTCTACCCCCTTCGACAAAGATGCTTTATTGCTATTAATGCTTCAAATTACCGCCTGTACTTTCTGAAAGAAACAAGTAAAAGTCAAGTTAAAAATCACATCCACATTAACTAAAGCTTTTAAAAATCACATCCACATTAACTGAAGCTTTTCTAACATCCACAGGTAAAGCTCACCTGAGAAGAAGCTCCCTTTAGAATTGAATGCATCTAAGAACCGATCATACCCAGCGCTATAAACAATTATGCATGTAAAATTAATAAATGATGGAGCTAGATATAAACCATAAAATTTTGAAATATTCCTATTCAAATGCTACAGTGTTGACTCCATGTCTATACCTAGAGTTATTGAAATTTGAGTAAATAAACAATGGATTTTGCATATTGCGAGTTGCTCTCAACATACCTAATGTAATAAAAAAATCAGAATCCAATTCCATATCCTCAAAACAATAGAAAACCTACCATTATGTGCTGCAGACATGTAGCCTCACATATGGCTATAAGAAAAATATTCACTTACGCTATACACTCATCAAGATGTTTTAGTAGTGACAAGAATTTCTCGTTTCCCACACTCATGCTTAGAGAATAAAAATTTATAGAAATTTGCAAGATTTGTACATATAATTGGAATCCATCAAAAGAAATAATCCAATATAACAACCTCTAAATAATGCAAGGTACAAGTTTGGAGTCCATCATAAGCAATATTTTAACAAACGAAGACATTCTCATGATCAGTGAAATGAACTCCTAGAACAAAAATGATTACTCTAAGATTCATATGTAAATGGCCAATAACAAGAAGATCTATTATGTGATTAATCTGTCTATCAGAAAAGAGGAGATCCACATACATAGGTTTACCATTGAATCTACTACATAAACTAAAAGAAGTCGGCAAATATTAAATCAATCTTCTTCACCCTCATAAAGTATAGCCATTCATCTACATAGCGATCTTCCAACTAAATCTTTACCAATTCAATTTGAATTTCATGCTATAACTGACATCAGCTAGAGAGGACAATGAAGTACACCTTATAAGGATACGGATACCTCTTTCCCGTAGATGTGTTTTCTCGAATGCGAAAAGAGTAAAATCATGAGGGCCTTAGCCCGATGGGCAACCCAAGGCCAACAATATCTATTGGTAGGTGGTCTAAGTTATTAGAAATGTTATCATAGATTATGAGATCCCACATCGGCTAGAGAGGACAACGAATTATGCCCTATAAGGATACGAATACCTCTTTCCCATATATGCATTTTCTCAAATGCGAAAAGAGCAAAACTGTGAGGGCCTTAGCTCGATGGGCCACCCAAGGAGGACGATATCTATGGGCAAGTGGTCTAGGTTGTTACAAATGGTTTCATGGATTGTGATATCGTACATCAGTTAAAGAGGAGAATAAAGTACACCTTATAAGGGTACGAATACCTCTTCCTCATAAATGTGCCTTTTCAAATGTAACAATAGCAAAACCGTAAGGGCTTTAGTCTGATGGGCAACCAAAAGTAGACAATATTTGTAGGCGGGTGTTTTACACTGTTACAAATGGTATCAGAGCCAGTTCCTGACCTATTGTGCCAGCGAGGACGTTGGGCCTTAAAGGGGTAAAATGTAAGATCCCACATTGGTTAAAGAGGAGAACAAAGTACGCCTTATAAGGGTACGGATATCTCTTCCCTAAAAATGCGTTTTCCTGGATATGGAAAGAGCAAAAATGTGAGAACCTTAGCCTAATGGGCAACCCCAAGCAAACAATATCTATAGGCCGGTGGTCTGGGCTGTTACAAATGGTATTAGAGTTGGTTCCCGACCCATTATGCCAGCGAGGACGTTAGGCCTTAAGGGGGTGGATTGTGAGATCCCATATTGATTAGAGAGGAGAACGAAGTACGCCTTATAAGGGTACGAATACCTCTTCCCTATAGATGCATTTTCCTGTATGTGGAAAGAGCAAAACTATGAGGGCCTTAGCCTGATGGGTAACCCAAAGCAGACAATATCTGTGGGCGGGTGATCTAGGCTATTACAAATGGTATCAAGGCTGATTCCGACCTGTTGTGCTAGCGAGGATGCTAAGCCTTAAGGGGTGGATTATGACATCCCACATTAGTTGAAGAGGAGAACAAAGTATGCTTTATAAGGGTACGGATACCTCTTCCCTATAGACACGCTTTTCAAGTACACAAAGAGCAAAACTATGAGGGCCTTGGCCTGATGGGCAACCCAAAGCAGACAATATCTATAGGCGGGTGGTCTGGGATGTTACATACTAGTCATGGGAACCAAGCCGCCTTCTATTAGTATGGTGCATAAATGAAAAGAAAAAGAAAAATTGAAACTGAATGCCAAGTCAAATCGACACAGATAACATTGTCATTAGAATAAAGCCAAAGACAGAAAAGTAACTTCAAAGCAACTAAAACTGAGAATGTATTTGCATCCAAACTTGCATTCTCCAACTCATCAAATTAACAGAGCCTACTTCGAAATGCATCAGTAAATTCAATCAGTCTTTGCTTTTCCACCAACTAAAATTGACAATAATATCAGAAAATTGAGAGGATTAACTTCTTTAGGTATATTACAGAACATTTTTATAAATTTGATTTTGTAGAATACATTATCTATTTTACAAAATTGTATAAAGTTACATACCTTGATAAATTTTAAATTTGCAATCATAATTAAGTAAAAGCATATAACTTAATGCAAGTCTTGAATGGGAAAGAAAATTACATCTAACTTGCCAATAGTATTCTAGGAAAAATATGAAAGAAACTATAAAGAAATGAAGGAGGATTGGCTTCTATTTGTATTGTATTTGAAATCCATTTTGGATATTTCCACTTAGGCTTTGAGACAAGGTGGGCTTGTAAACCATTTTTATACCCCAGATATATACGATTAAGAATTTCTAGAGAAATACAAGGCAAATCATTACAACCTCTAAGCTTTTTAATGCCAAACCTTTTCCAATATGTCAAGAAAATGACCTCATCCATCAAAAATCAAAATGACCTCAGCCATCACAAACCAAAACAAAAACCTATTGAACTTAAATTAAAGGTCAATAACACAAATTTCTTAATGGAAGACTAAAAAATTTAAAAGGAACCATAAATGAAAATTAAAGGCTAATAACACAAATTTCTTGATAGAATACTAACGCAAATTTCTGACGAAGTATATCATCACTTGTTTGTATCCTTTTTGTCAAAGTATTGACATAATGCTGATATTTCTCTACAATCTACAAGTAGAAAATAGGATAGGCATAGAAATAAATTTCACAACAACCCCTCACAATGTGACAATATGCCAAGTAAGTGATTGCTACCAACCTCTTATTTCAAGGCCAATTCAAGATCTCTAAACCATTTATAAAACTTCATGCATCCAAAATTTGTTTATAAGAGATAGGAGTCTTTCACCTAATCATCAAAATTCAAAATAATGGCAAATAAACAATAGTACTATTCCAACTAAAGAGATAAATTGAGATATAATTGCAAAAAATTGTGAACAGTTAACGATCAAACAAACCTGATTTGCATTAACCAAAGCCGCATCTATGTCTTGAGCTTCTCCCAACGAATTGTCCTTAGTTGAAACTGGCAATCTACCATTCTCCTGCTTTGAGCCATGATCTTTGCTCTAACTGGAAAAAAAAAAAACCTTTATCCTCAGGGGTTTAGGAGACACTCCATGAATTAACATAAAAAGAGGATGTAAAGAGTTGAGTCGAAGGCAAGTATGTGAGAGAGTGGAACAAACGAAAGTGAGAGAGTGGGAGAGAAAAGGAAAGGAAATTGGTTCACATCCACTATATTAGTTAAGTGTTGATGGAGAATAAAATTACGAAGCTTTGTCCAAAAAGAGGATATCTTAGCCTTTAAGAACCTTGAAACTCGATCTAGGATGGACGAAGATGTTCCATGAATTAACCCAAAAGGGGAAGGAAAGAGTTGAGACAGGAAGCAAAATCAAAGAGAGAGAACAAATCGGCTTGGCTCAAGCATAGCAAAGCTAAAGCCTTTGGTAGTGGGATTTACACGTCAAGTAAAGCTAAAGTCTTTGGTAGTTGGGTTTTATTAAAACGTTGATGTTTTAATTGTGAAACAAAATTGGACCAGCATTAGTGGAAAAGGTGATCTAGTGCCGTTTGTCTGGCCTTCTCTTACAAGATGATTTGAAGGTACGAAAATTAGTCTTTTGGGGGACCATCACTTCTCCGAGGAAGTTTCCCGGGAAATTTTGAAGTTTTATTGATTTTTAAATGCTTTCCTTGAATTTGCCGTAGTACCCAAATAATTGTTTTTAATCAATCATTTCTTGACTTTTCGTCTGACTGTCGTGAGCAGGTGTTACGACGCCTGCATGCAATGGAATGGAGAGCTGGTTCGATGCCCTGAAGTCCCATGTTCGCTTACTTATTTTTCAGTCTTATTACATACAGCCTAGTATAGATATAGTATGGAAACGTTCTCAAGCATTTGTTTTCTTTAATAAGTTGTTGAAATAGTCGACAAGAATGAACTTCGATCAAAACGACGGTTTAAAGTTTAAACGCCAGAAGCAGGGGCACATAACCAAAAACGAGATCCAATCCTGAAATATAAAAGAAAAAAAGAAGTGCTGAAAGTCCTAGGCTTAGAACTAGCCACGTAAACACAAATCGTGGTCGAATTTATAAGTTTATTCATCCAGTTCATGATAATGACATATAGATCTTCAGTTACGAGGTCGTAGAAAAATTCTGATGTCGACTTCTCTGACAAGTTCACGTCAAATACGATTTCCTAAGATTGGGAACTGCTTGCTCTTTGTTGTATGTTTTTTTTCGTTTATAACTTTCAATGATTAAAGGTCTTGTTGTAACTTCGTTAAAATTAATGAAATTGTCATTTCTTCCATCTGATCGAGTACTCCGACGGAAACTAATAAAGTCTGTACCATCCGACTTTCAAATGATTCTCCCTCGTTGACTCTATTCTAAATTGCAAGTTCATAATGTTAAAAATATATGGACTAATATAATCACAATATTAATTTCATATTCACAACTATTAATTGAATTATCTAATGTATGTTTAATAATTTACTAATTGCATTTTTAGGAACATGATAATACTCTAATAATTATAGGTTGACCCATTAAACCATAGTTTATCATAATTATGAAATGATACAATTAGACTCATTATACCCCTTAGGGTAGAAGATGTTATAAATATAACACATAGGTGAGAATGTATTTTTGGTGTATGTGTGCGGTAATAGTTGAAAAGGGTTTTCTACTTTAAGCTCTCTTTTGCACATACTTGTTGGGTATTGATAAGTTAGTGGTCTCTTGGATTGGAGGAAGTGAATCAAGATGTTATGCCTAACCATAGTGGTATGTACATTTATTGTCTTGTTATTTCTCTAAATAGAATGTGGATCTTGGTTGAAATATTGAACATTACATTAATGGATTCAGTTCTATATATTGTGGTTATTACTCAATGCATTTATGAATAACAATTGACATCAGAGCTACATGCTCATTTGAATTTAGAGCTTGTATTTGGGTATAACCCCTTTTTTTCCAAATTTGTTTTTGGAACGAATAATCTCGAAATGATGCATTGAAAGTGTAAAAATTGTTTTTGATTATTGTTATTGGCTTTTAACTTTGTTTTGGGCAAATGAATCTCCTTTCTGGATGAGATTTTTTGAAATTTTTTAGTGGTTCTTTAATGGACAAAATGGGCTAAAAGCTTTCTGAGTTTTGGAGGATTTTTGGTTGAAATAGGTATTGAAAATCCATAGAGTATGAAAAATGGAAGAAAACCCCTCAAGCCTCATCAGAAATGAACGGTTGAGGCCAAGTTTCAGACAGGTCAAATCTGTGCACATGCGAGTAAACCCGAATGCCCAATAGGGGTCAGGGACGACCCGTATGACGGTGTCGCAAACCCTAAAAAATAAATATAAATAAAATATTATTATTTATTGAAAATAGTGAATGCTTATTTTTACCTGTTGTAAAATTGAACATGTGAAACTATTTGTAATGAGGAACTTTTAAATATTAATATATGTTTAAATTTTATGTTTTTCCTCTTAAATAACATTAAGATCCATATGGGTAATTAATTATCCGGTCGATAATTACTACTTAGTAGGATGTTTAATATGGTGAAGAAATTTTATTGAAATATTATAAACTACATAATTTTTCTATCCTTTCGATAGTACATTGATCATTTGGTTGTAATATTTAATATATTGTTCTTACCTGTGAATTAGCTCTATATTTACTTAAAGAACTTTAGCATGAATGATATAACTAATTTTGAAAAAAAGAGCACAAATTACATGATTCTATTTTAAAATGCATATCCTAGTTATTGCTTTTGGTTCTCATTCAGCTTTAAGCAATCTTAGAGTTTCTTTCTTCTTAACGCTTAATGGAACAAACCACAAGTAGTGGGTTGAATCTCTTATGATGAATTTGACTATTATGCAAATGGACTTGGGCTTAAGGATTGATGCACTACCAAAACCCTTCAATGATGCTACTAAGAAGGATAAGAAATCCTATGAGAAGTGGGAATACTTTAACTGATGTTACTTGGTGATTATGAGGTATCACATGGATGAATCCATTCGTGATAGTATTCCCGAGGCTGATAGTATAAATGATTTTCTTGCTGCCATTAAGAAGAAGTACAAGAAGTTCTCAAAGAATCAGAAGAATGAGTACTTGAATATGCTTCTTCATACCATTTACGATGGTGCAAATGACCTTAGGGCTCACATCAACAAGCTCATGGGTTATTACCATAAATCTAAGGCTATGGATATGGACCTTAGTGAGGACTACATGGTATGGTTTGTGATGAGGGATCTGCCTTCCAAATTTGATTCGATCAGATCAAGCTATAATGCTTAGAAAGAGCAATGGACTGTTGAGGAGATGACTTACATTTTTACTAAGGAAGAGGACGATATGAAAAAAGGAACGGCAAGAAGCATATCCATGATGACAAACCACAACAATTTTCAAAAAGGAAAGTTCACTTCTAATAGCTTAAATGATAAAAACCCTTTCAAGAACAAAGCTGTTAGTCTTAAAGGAAATGAGCAATCGGGCTCACCTTATACTAGTCAAAAGAATAAATTTTTCAAAAGGAAGTGCAACTTTTGTAAGAACTTTGTGCACAAGAAAGTTAATTGTCGAAAGCTTAAAGCTCATTTAAAGAAGAAAGGTAATTGTCTTGTGATGGTTTGTTTAGAGTCCAATATTATTGATGTGCCCCAAAATATTTGTGTAACGCCCCATATTAGGGGTTAGAATATTAAGAAATTTCAATGCATAGTATGCTTGGCATAATTGAGTTTTTGTTTATTTGTGCATATACATTTTTGCACTCATACCAATATTGTGCATACATTCATGACATTTCGGGTATAATTGAGTTGTTAATGCGAATAAAATGTGATTTGGTGATTTTGGTATATTTCGGGTATTTCAGAATTTTGGTGAATTATGGATTAATTGTCTTTGATTATTAAATTGGTGTGTTTTATTATTAATTCTGCATTTTTGGAGACATTTAGGATGTTTTAGAAAGTTATTGAAAATTTGAAGTAATTTAGATTAAGAAAAATAAAGAAATTAAGAGACAAATTATGGAGTGACAAATGGATCAATGAATGTGTGAAATTTAGACAAATTACTAAGCAACAAGTGGTAGCCTTACATTGATAACAAATGGGATACATACAAGAGTGATATGTGTCAAGCCTTAAAGAAAGACACCTAGGAATGCCATTACATGCATTAAGACATGTGGCTTGATAAATTAAAGACACCTAGCAAAGCAATAGCTGAAGCACTCCAGCTCATTTCAGCAACCTACTCCCTAACTTTGGCTTCTTTCAAATGAAATTTCATTCTCCTACTCCCCCTCTCAACTTCTGGACCTTTGCTGAAGCTTGGATCATCATCTTTGTAAGTTATTTCATTAATAAATAGGTCCTGTGATTCTATGATTGATGCTGGAAACTGGTTCGGATGAGTAGTTCTACTGGACAGGTTATGGTATTTTAGCCATATCTTTCTCTTTAGGTATCCAAATTGGATGAATTTAATTTTTTATTAAACTATAAAATTATATATACAAAATTCATGAAGGCATTGAATTTGATTTCTGTCACTAATTGTGTCAAAAGTTGGCTTGAAGTTGAGTATCTGGAATCTGTCACTGTTTGTTAACAGTCTGTAGTCATTTGGGGATAATTTTCAAAATTATGAACTAAATTGCATAAAATTGGTGTCAATAGAAACTTAATACATCAAGAAAAAAATGTGTAGAAGAATGTTGGGCCTAAATCCTTCATTTTCATTGTCAAAATGACCGTGTAACATTGACCCGAAAGTCTGTTTTATGGAAAAGCTGGAAGAAATGAAGTGTTTTCACTGAACTTGCTTTGGTATTTCGATTATAACTTGAAATTTAGATCTCCAAATGAGTTGATTATTAATTCATCTTAAACTAGAGACATATTTCTACAACTTTATTGAGAATTTGAATTTTAATTCTGTCTCTAATAGTTTCAAATTTTGGCATGAAATTGACTCTTGGCTTAGGCTATAGCACTACCAGGGATAGAAATCATATCCTATAATTTTTTAATAAACTGTATTGATATAGGACAAATTAGACTAAGGTGTATATAGAAAAGTTGTAGCTTATTCTTTTAGCTTTAATTGGGTATAAATTTTGTAAATTTTGGATATATGAGCTGAAAGATTTGAGTTGTGAAAATAGAGGGTATGATCATGTACTAGCTAAAAGTTCAAATTTGTACAGTCTTTGGTATTTTGTGCATAACTCTTTGAATACTCAATAAAATTGGATTATTTTGGATTTATTAGAAACTTGAGACACTTGAGAACAACTTTATAAAAGGAAGTATTGCCTAATTTTGTCATTTACCCTACCACATTAATTATGCAAAGTTGAACTGAAATCATATGGGTAGAAAATCTGAAGTGGTCACTTAGGTTATGAAATTGATTTCACATTGTTTTATTTTGGTCCAAATTATAAGTACCAAATGTTATTAATAAGGGCTTTGATATCTGATCGTGTTGATGATGAAAATTACAATAAGATACCTGGAATTGTCATGAACATGCATTATACATATATACATAAATGAATTCTTAATCATGCACAATAGTGATTTGTATATATGTTAAATGTTTTAGAGGAACCCTTAGAGCGACCGATTCCAGACATTGTCGGGACGTTAAGACAATAAGAAATAAGGGAGTTTTTGTAAGTAATCTTATACAGTATTTTGTGTAAGTAATTTAGATGGTAAATTTTTGTGAGTAACCTAAGATGGTCTCACCTTGATTTGTTTTGTTTATTATTGAATTGAATTTGATATTGATGAATGTGTACTGAATTGTTTACTGATTTCAGACATGAAGGTCCGAGGTATTGATTGATGAATGTAATATTGAAGTGCTACTTACATGTGAATATGATTTACTACTTGCTTTGCATGAAATGCCTGAAATGACTTTGTTTTGTTTTAAAACTGTTGAGTCCTAGTTGTAGGTAAATAGGCATGCCTAGAAGGGTCTGCAGCTGCTCCTGTGACATTTCGGTGTTGAGACTTCGGTCTCTCCTAGATACTTTAGTGTCGAGACTTCGGTCTCTCCTGTATAAGTCCCGTTACCCGCCTCTGAAAATGGAATTGCAGTCCTCTGATTTTGTAATCTGATATATGTTTGATTCTAACATAAAAAAAAATTATATTCTGATTCTGAAAGGTTTATACCCTCTTGTGATATTTAGTTCTGATAAGTATAAAAATCTGTTGTAAAATGCATTATGTCTGATTTAATGTTAGGTAATCTTTTAATGCATGATTATGCTGTTATATGATTCTGTATGATGAATTGTCACTTCATGTATAGATTAGTTATTACTCACTAAGCTATATGCTTAGCACGGTAGATTTGCCCCGTGTAGGTTCAGAGCGAAGATTATAAAGACTGGGACAAGTCAACCACAATGGCCAATGGAGTCTGAGTCTTGTTTTGAGAAAAATGTATTCTGAGTTGTTTTGGGCTTGTATATGATGTGTATGACCCTTCAATTTGTTTGAAGGTTTGTAATAACCTTAATACATATTGGTCATTGAATTTATGATATGTAATATGATAGGCACAGTATGAATGATATGTTAAGTACTGTATGGTTGATATGAGATTATGAAATGCATGTATGAAATGTTCTGTCTCGCTTAGATTTGTCTCGGTTCTGTATATATGTTTTGTTGTCTACGTGGCGGCCCCGTATCCTCCTAGGGAGTATTAGGGCATCACATTTGTACATAGGTCTTTCAAGAATTTAGCACACTTAGGCATCTTTTTAATCAATTCAAGCAATGTCACATTCACCTTAAGTTTGCTAAACATTTCAAACAATTCATCATTGTCTTTCTTGTCAACAATGATTTTACTAACCAAGTAAGAATTCAGAAAAGGCAAGTCACGAATGTTTACCTCATCACCTTTAGAGTCAGAAGGTGAACCTTCTGTCATTGGTCTCTTCATCATAGTTGTTGCATCTTCATCATTTTGCACCACTGTTTGTTTTCGACACTTCTCCATGAGCTTCTTTTCTTGTAGGCTTTATGATTAAATAGAAGCTTATAGAAGCTTTCTTCCCAACTTGGGAGGTTTCTTTAGTAGTGTTAGCAGGAGGAGACTCAACTTCTATTTCCTCATTAACCAGTTCTTCATCCTCTTCATTCTCTTTGAAATTCACTTTCTTAGCACCAATTTTCTTACCACTTCTCAGTGTGATCGCATTCTAAGATTTAGGATTTATCACTATGTTGGAGGGTATAAAACCACTACTCTTTGCTTATTGTTCACTCAAGTTGTTGGAGATTTGAGTAACAAAACTGTTCAAGTTCTCATGCTTAGTCTTATTTGCTCCAACTTAGAGAACACATTTTGTAAACATGAGTCCATCTTACTCCCCATAGCATTCAACTTAGCATTAGTTTGTGTCTTCTCTTGATCTAATCTTGAATTAATCCTAGCAATGCCCTTCATGATCATAGCCAATTCATCACCCTTAGAAAAAGAAGATGATGTCGCTTGATTAGACACCATTTGATTGGAAGAATTTCCTTGAGTGTTGCCTTGATCCCCACCCCATCTAAAATTAGGGTGATCTTTCCAACCTGGATTAAAGGTGTTGGAGTAAGGATCCCTCTTTTAATATTGGCCATTCTTATTTTGGTAGAGGGCATGAACTTTGTTGGACCCTGAATTTTTTTTTCAATTTTACGATTTGTTATTTAGCTTTTATTTAGGTTTTGGTTGATCATTCCTTTTTCTGATTAATTTTGAATGTAGTCATCGATTTAGTGGCATCAATAGAAATTAGAAATGGATGAAAGGAGTTGAATTTAGTTATAATTAACATGGCAAGGTTAAAAGCAAGTTAGTTTAAAGGAGTTAGAAGATGGATTAAATGAAACAAGGGGCAAAATAAGGAGGACAAGATAAATGAAGGGTAAAATGGGAAAAGACTATTAAAATGGTTTTGTAGTATAAGAAGAGAGAAGTTTCATGAGTAATAAAGAGAAAGAGAGAGAAAAGAAAATAGAAGAGAAGAAGAGAAGTTTGGTGAAAAGAAGAGAAGAGAAATTGAGTTTGTTAAGGTATGTAAATCCTCTTTTCCTTGCTTTATTAAAGGAATGGGTAGTATGGAGGATAAAGGGGCTAGAGAACAAAGAGGTTTTATGGGAAGAAGATGGATTAGGAGAACCCAATTGATTTTAGGGTTTCTAAACTAGATCTTAAGTTTTCTAACCTAGACGGACTGTGGTAGGTTAGATTTGAGTTTCAATGTACTATTGTGATTATATGATTTCTTTTATAAAGTTATAAATTATATTGGAATGTTGGTTTTGAATGAACCCTTGGTTGTTTTAGGAGACCAAGGAAATATTACCCAAGAGCAAAGAGAAAGGCAAGCTTGACTTGGATTTCCGCAAGCTTATTAGGTGGGTAATGTATTTATAGTTATTGTGTAATTAGGCAAATTCTTGCCTTTGTGTATATGTTTGAAATTGACTTATTGTAAATGTTGAAAATGCATGATGATTTTGATTTTTTTATACTGTGAAAGATGTATGACATTTTGATATAATCAAATTGTGATTTTGATCATATTATACGTTGATATTCAGTCATCGCATTTTGTATAAACGAAAAAGAAAGGAAAGAGTATGAAAGCATTTCATGAAATTATTTGAGTATGATTATGTGCTTCTATTTGGGTGAGAGTGGAACCATTCTGTTCGTCACGTGTACGTTGACAAGAGCCTTCTCCCGACTGCCCGCTTGTGACATATGAGCTCCAAAATTGGACTCATTTTGTTCATGTAGTAAACCTCGGTTTCTCCATTATGTATTCATGGAACCCTCGAGCCATTTGTTGTGCATTGCATCTTTAATTTGTCATGTATGATGCATTTGAATGTTATATGCTATGAGTGTTAAACTAAATTGAAGAGTGCTAGAATTATTGAATATACGCATATATATATACATATGCTTGAATTTGTGGTCAATTGCCAATGGATATAAATATGTTAGTCATTGAGCTGTGTAGCTCACCCCACTATTCCCTCCTCAGGTGCAGAACAAGAAGGTTAGCAATCCTTGCAAGGCATCGGAAACTCCAAGATATTAGAAACTTTTGTAACTAAGTTAGTTCGATCACTTTTTGATAGCTTCATAAGCATGTTAAACATTGAACATTCTACATATGTTGTATTTTGTACTAAGCCTTTGTTTATAATGTTATTATGTCATTAAAGTTATGTATGAGCTTCTGTTGATTTGGTAAATGAGTTTAGAGCTGAAAAGTTCCCCAGGTGTATGTGCATGTTTCATTCGTAGTTATACATTTCATAATCTACGTCTTTCATAAGAGTAGAAATTGTGTGTCAACTTCAGGAGAAAAACTAGACTAATTGAGGCGAAATTAGTTAAAGTTGCCTTTTGAAAAGTTGTAGCTTATCTTTCTATCTTTCTAACGATATATAGTATGAAACTTTTAGACATCGGAGTCGAAAGTTATGATCTTTATGAGTGGAGATGCTCAGGAGTGTATTCTGCTTCATCTTAAGTTGACCGCTTGCTTCATCTTAGGTTGACCATCTGCTTCGTCTTAAGTTGACCATCTGCTTCATCTTAGGTTGACCTTCTGCTTCGTCGTACGTTGACCATCTGCTTCGTCTTAGGTTGAACTTCTGCTTCGTCTTAAGTTGACCATCCGCTTCGTCTTAAGTTGACCTTCTACTTCGTCTTACGTTGACCATCTGCTTCTTTTTAGGTTGACCTTCTGCTTTGTCTTATATTGACCATCTGCTTCTTCTTGGGTTGACTTCTACTTCATCTTATATTAACGAAAACATCTTCTAGTCCACTTTTGACCCTGTAAATGATAGAATTCGTCTTCAAGATCTTATAAAAGTTATAGATCTTGAAGTCCTCTTTCAAACCATCCAAAGAAAACCTTAATCTGATATCTCTAGGGAAAGTTATGATAATTTTCCCAATTCATCTGACCCTTCATCTGGTTTCGTCTGATCCTATTGACTGGTCCACTTTTGACCCTACAGATGATAGAATTTGTCTTTGAGTTTTTCAAGAACATTGTAGATCTTGAAGTTCTCTTTCAAACCATCTAAAGAACACCTTAATTTGATATCTCTAGGGAAAGTTATGATAATTTTTCTAATTCGTCTGAACCTTCATCTAGTTTCATCTGATCCCTATCGTCTGGTCCACTTTTGACCCTACAGGTGATAGAATTTGTCTTCAAGGTCTCATAAAATTGTATATCTTGAAGTCTTCTTTGAAACCATCTAAAGAAAACATTAATCCGATATCCATAGCAAAAGTTATGACAAATGTCCCAAAATAGGTTTAGTATAGTTTAGGGCAAGTACTGATTCAGTTAATGACTCTGAATGCTGGGCTTCGGAAGCGGGGTCCAGCAAGTATTGGAAGGATAATGAGGTTGAATCTTTGGTCGGCATTTTGCAGGAACTAGCTTGTAATCCTTTATGGAAAGTAGATGGAGGATTTAAGAACAATTATATGGTTGAAGTATACAAGATGTTGTTGAGCAAGATTCCCAATTTTGATAAGGATGTCGATCCCCACATTGACTCTAAGAATAAATGGTTAAGAAACAATTACAATCCAATTTCTAAAATGTGTATGCAAAGAGGTTGTCAATGGGATGATGTTGAGCATAAGATCAATTGTAAGAAACAATTGTTTTATGAATGGTTCTTGGTAAAGACATCTAACTCAAAAGTTGATTGAACTCTTATTTTAGTAGTTCCTTTTCTCTTATAACATTTTCTTGTTATTACGTTTTTAATCTTCTTCTTCTTGTAATTCCTTTTTTATAGAATCACAAGAATGCAATTGAAATGTGGACCTTTAAATTCCCATATTTGCATAAAATGAACATGGTATGGGGTAAAGATAGAGCGACAGGACTCAAAGTTGAGGATATAACTAAAGCAAGTGCTAAGGCTATTAGCCTAAAGAACATGGCAGTGTGTTCTTCATCGGACAGTGAAGATGAAATTTTTGTGATATCTAATACGCAAGGATCCTCGACTATTCCTTCAAGTAGCTATGGAATAAAAAGGTGAAAAAACTTGTCATCAGGAAAGGAAAGTTCTTATAAGAAAAAAGACCAGAAACACTTCAGAATACTATTGAGTCAAGGTTAGACATCTTCATTATTAAGTTTGAGTCTATTTACGAACAAATGACCTCACAATATGCAACTGTTACAAATGCTTTGATTGTAGAGTCTAAATCTAATTCCCTAACTAATGAGAAGATGCAAGAGCTCATCAGTGAGTTTTTTAATATTGGCATATCTCAAATGGATGTTGGTAAGGATGCTGTGTTATTTTGTAATAATCTTGCTAAAGTTTAGGTTTTGCTCACTTTCCCAAGTCATTTAAAAAAGTCTTTTGTACTTAGATTCTTCCATCCATTTTCTAGTTTATGAATCATTTGAAGAAGCATATTAATATTTTTGTAAGTATTATGAACTTATGATGTAATTGATGTTGCCTAACCAGGTTATTTTGTATTAGTTGGGAATTTTGTAGTCGTGATGCAAACAAAGTTTGTAGTGCTAACCTGGTTATTTTGCATCAATTGAAGGCTTTTGGTTTAGGTATTGTATATAGCTATGATATTTTACATCGTTTGCATTATCAAATGAATGTAAATTGTATTAAACTATGTTACTTAATTCTACTATAGCAATGAAATGGTAGATATTATGGTTATGTCAATGAATTGTACAATATTTTGGATTATTAAACTATATTTTAAGGATATTATGTAATTAATGATATGTTGATGCAACAAAATACTGGAGTAGTTTTTTCAAGAGCTATTAAAAAGGAAATGCCATAATATACTTGATTTTAAACAATATGTCATTATAAATAGGGTGTATAAAATATAATTAATTAAAATATATTTAAATTTTAATATATTTACTTTAACAAATTTTAATTTCTCAAGATTTTTAACAAATCAACCACCATCAATAGTAATGGTAATCATTTCTTCATCTTAGCCAACAATCATAATTATAATGATTATATCAATTCTCATTTTTCACTATATTCATTTTCATTTTCAATGCCCTCTGTGAACCAAGTGGCCCCTTATCTATAAGAATTGCTTTTTTAAAAAATCAATCCACTAAGAGATTAATATGATCAAGCAAATTAGATTAGTAGAACTACTTGGTCCATTAAGAGTCATAGCAAACAAATAAAATTAAATTATTAATAAATGATGAGAAATTTTATTTAACTTAATAAAAACAATAACATACCTATTTTAAAAGCTTCAAGTTATATCAAACAAATATCAAATCATTTAATGTCTTGTGTTACAATCTTTTTTTTTTAATGAATATACTCAAATATGCTTCAATTCCTTTCACACCTAGTTACACTCACATATTGGCTAAGAATTAAATTGAAAACCTTTTCAATTTTAGAATATCACTTATAAATTGGTCCCATTATGAAACTATAAGACAATAAAAGTGATATTATAAATAAAGTGAAGTGATGATTATTTTTAAACAATTAATGTAAGTGAAGAAATATATAGCTTGACTAAGTTTGTGTCTTTAACGTATTGCGATAATTATTCCAAAGTCATCACCCACATTCTTATATGCCTTTATTTGTGAGCCAAGAAGATCTTGTATTCTATCATTTAAAATAATTATTTATAATGGTTAAAAGTATTCCTTAGTTAATTTCAACTTTCTTTACGAAATTTAGTCTATAATAAACCCTCAAATTCATAAATTCATCCTCAGTAAACAACAGAAAGTAAAGTTATTTTTCGTACCTCTCATTAATGATTATAAGATAAGGTATGTATAAAGAAGACCTATTTTCATATTACCCTTGTTTATTTCCTTTACCTTTTCCATAACATTATAAAAGTAACTCATGGTTAACTTTTTATCACTATTAGCCAGACCAAATACTCTCATCAAAGGCTCATAAACCTTTATCACAAACTAACATTGAGGCCAAAATTCACGATCTTTAAGTATAATCTTAGAAACCTCTATTTTAACATTGGACATGACATGTTACGATGCAACTGACACATCACTTGTAAATATTTATCTCAACTCCTTCTTCAATTGTTCAAAACACTAAAGTGATAAGAAATTAGTTGCAAGTCTTATAATAGAAAGATAACATAAATTCTTAATATTTGTAAAATCTTTTCTCATAAAATTCAGAACCTATACTTAGTCATTTTTCTTAAATTATAAACAATTACATAAGGAGTTTAATACCTCTTATATTTTTTGGAGTCAGGTTAATATAACATGTAGCATCAAGAGTTTAATAGAAAGAATTTTATATGCTTAGCAATTTCTTCCCAATTGCTTTATAAGTAGCATAATTGTTAATGATGAACTATATAATATTTTTTTGCCCAATTTTATTAACAACATAAGGTTTAATCTATCAATTGACTTAAAAGATATCATTCCCTTAATAAAATAAACTTAAAATTTTGTAATGGATCCATATTTCCTAGTTGTCCAATCATCACATATGATTGAATACTCATAAGTTGCTTAGGTCCTTCTTTTTTTACTTAAATAACTTTTTATTTCACTAATAGAGTTGCTTAAAAGATCACCCTTATAATCATATATTAAAGTAGCTTTAAATCCTAGACCAATAAAAGATATAACTATATGTTGATAATGTTATAAGATTAGGCAATATTGAATGACACACCTGTATCATGTCACTATCTAGCCATTGTCATTGTCACATTATGAATTGTTTCTTTTTCCAATACTTGTTTGTAAAGCAAAATAGATTGGTACTTACCTTCTTCGTTTTCTCATATCGGTTGTAGCAATCCCTTATTCCTAGGTAGGAATACTACTTCCAGTATTGGTAGTATTATCCTCGCTAATGCGAAATGAACTTCACTTCTATTTTACATCATGACTAACTTTCTTGCAAGGTTCCATATCACCTTTGATCTCAACTAAATTTTTCTTTAATTTGTTGATTTATCCACCTTTCAAATGTTCGTCTTATATAATAAGGTTCTTTATAATAGAAACCAATATTTACATTAACCCATGTTGAATCATCGAATCTTTCTGAAGAGGTTAATATTTCAATAGTACTTGAACTACTTTTCGTTTATCTGAAAATAAATATAAATATAATTTAAAAAATGATATCTTCATATCAAAATAAAAGTTTTTTTAGACGAAAAAAATTACTCAAAGAATATTGATCATAGTCATTAACAAGTATGTACTAGAATGGAAAAAGTCAACAAGCACTTGCATTCTTAGGCAATAAAAGAAAAAAATTTATATTTGCCCAATAATTACTCTCACAAAGACTAATTAATGTTTAACTAATCTTTTATTTTTACCTTTGGTTTGGTTATGTTAAGGCTGCATATAAAAATGCGTTACTTGTTAGAAAAATGTTACAAGTTCTTTGCTTAAGCAAATTGTCAACTGACGATCTTAGAGCCAAATTTTTTCTCCTTCTAATTAAACATTATGAAAGGTGTTTTTGTTTTTTTTTAATTGCTTTAAACATGGTACTGAGGCCCAATAATTAGTTAAACTTTGACAATGAAAGTTTTTCTGTAGTAATCCCTTGAGTGACAGAGTTCAACAGAAATTGGTAAGAAGTTGTGTAGTAACAATGTTTAAATTAGATCAACATTAGCATTTATCTCAACAAAATGGCAATCAATAGCATTATTAGTAAGGCCGTTACTACTAACTTATGATCATATTAAAGTAGTATTATTACAATAAAATTGAGAAATCAAACATTACAAGTTAGTTTTTATGCCTCCAAGTCACCCAAAATACTGGAATAAAATAATACGAAAATATTAATCAGTTTTCTATTGCATTTATAGAAGTAATAATATGCATTAAAAACTAACTGTTCTTCATTATGTTCAATAAATGCACAGACTATTACGATCCATATTCCAAAGTGAAAATTCAATAATACACAAGATGAAGGGTTTGAGATAGCAGCAGGCGGCGAGCTGACGATGACGACGGTGAAGAGTTGACAACTTTGTGAAAATGTGAGGAAGCAAAAGACAAGTTATTTTACCTCTAAAATATATACGGACTGAATTCCTTAAGGGTTGCTCTAGGGATTCGAACTTTGTAAAAATGTGAGGAAGCAAAAGACAAGTTATTTTTACCTCTAAAATATATACGGACTTAATTCCTAAAGGGTAGTTCTAGAGATTCGAACAAGAATTTTTACACAACTGTTAAAACAAACAAACAAGTTTTTCACCTCCAAAATTAATGGAGATAGCTTAGCCACCGTTCCACATTCTACCCACCTTCTCTCTGATTGTAAAAACCCAAAATGCCCTCCATTCATAACACCCTCCTTCAATTCTCAACCCTATTCAAGTCTTTTCAAGTTCTCGAATCCTAAAAATCTCCCCTTTTTCTCTTGTATCCTCGCTCTCTTCTAAATTAGACCAAATGAAATGTCCTTTATGCTTCGGACCCATTGTTCCGGAGGCACACAATCGGGTCTCCCCAGTCAATCTTCACCCTCCATTCCAAGATCTAACGGCTGTAATCAATCTGCGTAGTGGTTACCCGATTACCATCTCTGGGTGGTTTTTATCATAAACCCTAGCCCCCACGATACTCAGATCAGATGTACAACCTTCTCCCATAGGTACACACACCTAGCTCTCTGTGGCTCCATCTCCCCTCTTAATATTATCGATACAACAACAAGATTTACGTGACTAAACCTTAATTCTGTGATCTCCTAGAGAGATGAAACTTCTGTTTCTCTCTCTTCGTGAAGATGCATAAAACCAGATCCTAATCTTTTTGTTCAAATCTTTCTGGGTGTGTTTTCTTGGTACATGACAATTGTAGACAGTGGTTTGTTGACGATGTTGTTTTGGGATTATAGTTTTCAGTTTACTCAGTTGTGTCTGGTTTAAGTGGGTCGGAGTTCAATCCTACATCACACTCACTTGTTGTCGTTTCGATTCATTCCTAGGAATGGCCAGTTGATGTTTAAGTTGTTATGAACAGAGTGTGTGTTAGAGGAATCGAGGTCTTGGAAATTCAAACGCTTAACTCGTGAATCCAGCGAGTCGAATCGAGTTGTGACTCAGAGACTTAGTGAGCCGTGCATAACGAAGATCCGTAAGCGGGTTAAGTTTAAAAGTGACGGGACGGAGAAAATGCCCACTGTGGGGATGCGCCGAACGACAAGGGTGTTTGGAGTCGTAAAGGGTGTTGACGGAGCTCGGGTGTTGCGTTCCGGCCGACGACTGTTTCCGGAATCCGGTGACAGCAAGCTTCGGAGGGCTAGTGACGGCGATGACTGGTTTCACAACGTAAGCAAGAAAAGCAACAACAACTTTACTATTAACAAGAAGAACCACCATAACAATAATGCTTTCAAGTCCAAGGAAAATGGTTGCGTTCATGATACTAGAACGAAGCACCAACTTGTTCATGCTAGTGTTCTTCAAAGGCCCAGTAAAGTAAAGATCGAGACTTCTGGAAAAAACTTATGTGATGCTACAAAGAAGTTTGGTAATGTTTACAGTAGAAAAAGGAAGAGATTGGGCTTGGTAAAGCAAGATACTTCGGGGGATAAAATGTATGGAATTCGGTTTTCACGTAGGCAGAGAATAAATAAACAAGACTCTGAGGGGTGTTTAGTGGGCCTTCACTCATCTCCTGTGTTCGGTGCTGTCTGTGAGGGTTGTTGTGATAGTAAATTAGCTTATTTTTTACATTCAGTTCTGAGGTACATGAGCAGAGCTAGCTTGAGGGTCTCTGAACTTGCGAGTTTCTTATTCTCTGAGCCAGTTTGTGGTGCTTTTGCTTCAGCTGGCATTCGTTTCTTGCAGGTACCGATTCTTGTTTTAATATGACATCTAGTTTTAGTTTCAGCCGGTATCTAGATTACAAGGAGGGCCCTGTTTTTATCTGATTGTGGGTATTCGGACTGAGAGTTGGAGAACTAGTTTCAATTGATATGCTCAAATACCTTTCGTCTTCCGCCCGATAGAAAGTAGAAAGCTTCCCAAGGTTTTGATTTTGAATTTTGGTTTTGAATCAAATCCCTTCCAGGTGTTTTCCAAGTGCTAACTTTTGGCATGTTTTTCGAACAAATATAAACGAGCGACCAATTGTAGCAAATTTTCAAGTCTCACAAATTAAGCTTAATCCTTCTATTTTTAAGTATTTTTAGGACTACATTCATTCTTAGAAAAAGGGAAAGACTGTCTAAATTCTAATTAGATATTCATTAAATTAACTTTATGTTCTTTTTCTTTCAATTTTCTTCCAGGGTTGTTCTGTGCACACAAGAGGAACTTGCAAGTTTTATGGCGCCTGGTATCTCGCCCCATTGTTTTCTGTGGACTTCCCAGCAATTCCTTCGTATTTCATCTACATGCACCTTAGTTTTTTTTCTAGCTTTAGGGTTCTCTCACTCATACCTGTAAATAACTCACTGGACACCGACACTTCTGACAAATTTATAAAGGAAAGTGAAGTAGACCAATCATGCATTCCCATGATGACAGAGATATTTGAGGCCAAAGGTCTGGTTAACGAAGTTGACAATTTAGTTAACAAGGCACTATTGCACCCTGATATTAGATCATCCAAATTAGCCGGGCGAAACAATCAATACAGAAATGGCTTAAATTCTCGTGGTATTCAAAAAAGGAGGAGCTCGCTCAGGAGGAGGAGAACTAGGAATCCTTGCATTGCTGGTGTTCACAAGGCTAAGGGCACTTTAGTTTCTGATCTCATTACCAGTCGTAAACATGGCATCCCCTTCTCTTCTGTAGTATCTAGGAATAAGTTTAGGGATTCAGTGCATTGCAGCTCTGCCTCAAATCATAACGAGGTGACTTCAACTGCGGCTGGAATGAAGGATAAGATGGACATATCTAGCTGCTCTGCAAATGTCTTGGTTGTTGAATGTGATAGATGTTTTAGGATACAAGCAGCCACTGTGATGTTAGAACTCTCTGACTCAGGAGAATGGATTTTAGTGGTTAAGAAAAATGGATCTACTAGATACACTCATTCGGCACAAAAGATTATGAGGCCGCCTTCTGCCAACCGGATAACTCATGATGTAATATGGACAGGGGATGAAAATTGGAAGCTAGAGTTTCCTAACCGGAAGGATTGGTTCATTTTCAAGGATCTATATAAGGAGTGCTCTGATCGCAATACAATAGCTTCCAGTTCTAAAGCCATCCCTGTGCCAGGAGTGCATGAGGTGTTGGATTACCAGGAAATTAGCGATGTTCCCTTCACCAGACCCGATGTGTATATTTCCTTGAATGTAGATGAGGTGGCTAGAGCTATGTCAAAGAGGACTGCAAATTATGACATGGACTCAGAAGATGAAGAATGGCTGAAGAAGTTCAATAGTGAATTTTTGGCTGAAACTGTATGCCATGAGAGACTTTCAGAAGATGGTTTTGAGTTGATGATTGATGCTTTTGAGAAGGCTTTGTATTGCTGTCCAGATGATTTAGCTGATGATGGAGCAGCTTTAAAACATTGTATGGAGCTGGGTAAAAGGGAGGTTGTTCTAGCTGTATATGGTTATTGGACAAAAAAACGGAAACAGAAACGGACAGCACTTCTTAGGGTTTTCCAGGTAAAAGGTTTGCCGTGGTATAGATATATGATAATGAAAGAATCTTTTTGATGTAGGTTTTTTTTTTTTGGTGCATTAGTGTTGAGAGAGTTGGTTATTGTGTTGATGTCTTGTTTCTAGTCGAGAATACAATTAGGATGAATTTTACGCAAGATAATTGATTCATCTGTATTAGCGATTTAGTTTTATTCTCCTGTAATTTATTATTTGTCTCTCTTTTGTTTTTTCATCGGTAACAAAAGCAGTTTGTTAAGAAAGAAAAGTGATACAGAAAAGTTCCAGTCATAGAGGTACAAGTAAATCATGAGGCTTAGACCTCTGTCATACCTGTCTCCTATCATTTTACAACATAACTATGGACATCTCATTTGTGTGCTTCATGGAAGGTACTCTTTGGACCTAATTCCGTGATGATTTGTGATGTTATCTTACCTAGCCAACAGAGAACGAATGATCCTCACTTCAATTCTAATTAAATTATCATTATATATATGTGTGTGCGTGTGTGTGTTTATATTACACAGGATTTATTTCCTAATTTGGGTGTATGGGCATTGAGACTATTGTTTGTTTCATATGGCTGCTCTTGACATTCAAGCAGTTAGTTTATACACTTGTGTGTGCAATACTTTTCATAACAGGGACAACATGCAAAAAAAGCTCTCCTAATTCCAAAGCCTGTTCTGCGTAAAAGGAGGTCATTCAAACGCCAATCCAGCCAACATGGAAGAGGCAAGCAACCAGTGTTGCAAGGTAAATTCCTCCTCCTTTTTTTGGGATATGATATGTTTGCTTCCTAGATCAAGTCCATTTCGGGTGATCTTGAGTTTTTTTTTTTTTTTCTGGAATAAAAGTAGAAAAAATTTAATATATCATCTCATGTTTTACTACAGTGATAACTGAGCATGATGAACAAAGTGGTATGATCAAAGTTGAAGAAGCTAAGCTTGCAGCAAAAAGATCTTTGGAGTTGGCCACTGACAAACGAAGAGAGGCTCAGTTGCTGATGCAGAATGCTGATTTGGCTACATACAAGGCTGTAATGGCACTTAGAATTGCTGAAGCTGCTTCTGTTGTGAATTCTTTAGAAGCCGTTGACTTCTTGGACTGATGGTTTCTGTTCTTTCTAACGCCAGCTGAGATGTCATCCTGCAGTCACAAAGTTGGAGCTGTTTTTGGCCATTAGTTAATTGTATTTTTGTACAGATTCCACCGATTGTATGTATGTTAATGTATTATTATTATAACCTCCCTTTTACCCTCTCTTTTTTCTTAAAACCTTTGTTTCTTCATTCCCTTGGTAAGAAATCGAAAAATAGAGGCGATTTCATAAACATCTAGGAGCAAGAGCTGTTTGTACTCGAAATTGGTTCTTATAGTTCCTTCCACTGAGCCATGGGGTAAGTAACCCGTGACCAATAACGTATATGATCTTGAACGAAGGCTGCGAGCATTATCTATGAAAATTGGTGTTGAATGGTCAAGCTTTTTAAAGCTTAAATTTAAAATGAGAGATAGTAAATCATCTTGATTTAATCTTTTTCATTCGAACGAGAAGCTCAAAACAAGTGAAGAGAAATTCATAGGCGAAGATAAATCAACTTTCCATGAGGGCAACTTGATTCCAGAACTCGCTAAATAGAATGTCAGATATTGAAGAAATTTTAAGTTGATAGTTGAACAATATCTTCAACAAGAGACAAACAAAACGAGTTCCCCGCCGAAGACATTCCACGAGAAAATTTTTGCAAAGCTTGAAGTAGACGATATTAACAAAATACTGCCTGGAAAAGTTTTGAACAGAGTTCAAGAACAAATAGATAAAAGGACTACCTCATCACCTTTGAGTTAGCAGTAGCCAACTCCTACTTATCACCATTTTTCACTGGAGCATTTGCCAACTCCGTAATTTCCTTCTTGCCCTTTACCATAATCCTCTTCTTGGAGTTGAAGTCTAGCCAGTCCAAGTCCTCAGCAATGCCCATGTAGCCATATAGAAAGTCCTCTACCAGCTTGTCTTGCTGCAGTCCTACTTCCAAACTCCTGCTGCTTCGACTGCCACTGGATGCTTCTTGCTCAAAGTCCTCTCTCCCATGTTTATGGTCAGCAAAATACCTGTGAAGCCTCTCTGCATTTTCAAGCCCAGTGAAAGTTCCCAAAAACTTTACCAGCACAACACTTTGGTCAGCAGGTTTCCCTAGACAAACCTTGATTTTTACCCCAATAACAACTTTACCTATTTGTCACGGGAAAACAAAGAATAAGATTCATAATTAAACAAAATTTTCAGTCTCACCTCATACAGATTCCAAAACATTCAATTATCCTTCAAAACATTTGGTTCACATTGATAACTATTTGATTCAATGGTAACTTTCTAATTGGTCCTTAATGCGAGATATATATTCCATGCATTTCCTGATAGAATTCACTTTTACACCAGTCCAAGTAAGAAATTGAGCTTGCGCTTAGCACCTTACCTCTAATAAAAGACTCAACCTCTTCAACGGGCACAACCTTCTGTAGTTCTGGAATATTGTTTGACATAGAAATGTTGTGAATGATGAACACTGGAGGCCAGAGAATCAAATTCTCCTTCTGAACCAAAGCTTCTGCACGACTTAAAACATCAGGAGCCCATGTTATAGTGTTAAGAGGAGCATAACTATTCCACCCCATCAAAATACATATTGCTTTGTGAAGGCCCAAGTGCTGCACCCGCAAGCCAGCCTTGGGAGACATGAAGGCATGTGTAACCAAGCGTCGAGTGCCCATGAACTCCTTTGATGAGCTGTCAGAAAAAGAGCATGATATGTTAAAAAGAGCAACAGGCATTAAAATAACTCTGTGAAGCTGGGATATACATTAATCACTAAAACACTCCAATGAGATAATCCTCCTTAAAAACATTGTCCAGATTGGTCTCTTAAGAATACCACTGTTCAGAACATGAATCGTAAGCACTATCTCCAAAAACAAAGTAGAATCATGACAAATACCATATAGAATAACCCTGGGAGGGATTTGCCCTTCAGAAGAACTTAGACTAACAAGATAATCTCTCACTTTCATGGTCAATATCCATCCTTCAGGTTAAAAATGAGACATAAGGGGCATAGTTTTATTTCTTCTTTTGGAAATCAGTAAAAAGCTTCGTCAACATGAAAAAAGAATAATAAAAGTACAATTTAGAGAGTTGCCAAACATCTTCATAGACAAAAGAACATAACAAGAAACCTCCACATTCTATCCAAAAGTCATGCCCGCTCCAGTGGACGCTTTGATGGCCAAAATTAAGTCCATAAGTTTAGGAGATTGATGGCAGCAAACACACAATCCGATTATATGATTCATAAAAATGAATTTATAGGCCTAAACTTTACCTTGACCACTGAAACAATTTGAAAGTTGCGGAATCAAGAACTATTAACATGTTCATTTTGAAACCTTGTCCTAAACTCATATATAACAGAATATCCTCAATCCAAAGAATAGAATATCTTAATTTGGCCAATTGGAACTTCTAGCCATACTAATTGAACCATCCACAACTGAACTTCCCATCTAGACAAGCTGTAGATACATATTTCCTCATTTGCTTCTCCCAACAACAAAACCAAATATCATCTTCCTTCCCATTTCTTGAATAGGAAATACAAATGCAGTTTTAGAGTCTGTTTCCCAAGAAAATTTTCCTGACCAAAGTTCAGTGGCTTTCTAAAATATATTAAAGTTACTTGAGTCATAATTCTGTCCAGGCATCATTCTAAGGGTTGAAAACAGTTATATCACCCAGATGCAGAAGTTGCAGAATTGAATCCCTAGAATAAGGCCCCGTCATCCATATCTAACAACAGCAACACCAAAGAAGACACTAATTTGTTCCCTACATATACAAGACTAAAGTATGAACTGCATATTAGCATTTCATATTGGTAGCAATAATTCATATCAAAAAAGAATCTTATAAGTGCTTATAACTAGTATGGTTGACCTAGAATAAACACATCAACGTAGATGCCTAAACTACTTCACCTTAGCATTTAACTTCTATTTCTTGGAGTTACAAAACTATGACCTCATATAATTCCTTTAAAGTAATTGTCCTCAGACAATAAATTTTGAAAAGCTCTCAATCAACTAATGAATGGGAGTTGAATAAAAGCTCGTGCCCCAGTAAATGGGCTTCACGCCACAAAATAGATCTCCAAAAATCAGTAACCAACTAAATACTAATATGTATAAATTATTCACGTCACTGAAACTAAATGTAAAAATTCCAGTATTGAATCCTAACAGTAAGTGTTAACTTGGCACGTGCTGCCTAATTCCCACTACAAGAAAACTTTTGAAGATAAACAACAAATACGATCTGCACTTGTGAACTGTATACCATAAGAAAGAAAACAGACCTTCCGCACACAATGCAGAACAGGCCACCTGCTTTTCCTTGCGATCTATATCTTCTTTTGACAGACGAGCTCCAATTTAACTTCTTAGAGTACATTAAACATGCTTCATCAACCTTTTGTTTAAATTCTTCTGAATCCTCAACCAGGTCAGGATCTATACTATTCATCAAATCTTCAGGCGTGGCATCATCATTTCCATGTGCATCCTCAAAATAATCATCAATTCTTTTCCCACTTTTTTGTCGTTTGTGAATGCTACTTCTATCTATTTTCTGCGATTTATGCCATCTCAAAGAACTTGGTTTTGAATGACCCTTGATATATTTCATAGTTGGTTTATAATGTTTGACTGAATTCCTTAGAGCAGGTCTCAAATAATCTTGAGAAGACAAGAAGTTCTGAAATGCGGGATCTTCACCATCATCATTTGCCTTCCCCTTTCCATAGGCTCTATGGTCAAACCTTTGAGTCCTAGAAGCACGTAAAATGCTTGAGTCATTATTGTTCCACTCCTCATGGTCACAAAATCCTCCTAACTCTTCAGATAGTTTCCACTTTCTTGATGTAACCGCTCGAACGTCTTGTTTACCTGAGTCTTCATCCATGAGGTAATTTCTTTTAAGAACTTCATCAGGTGGTTCATATGTTGCCATCTCTTCCTTCATTCTCAGCCTTCTGCAAGCAAGTCCCTGCGTTTCAAAGTCATACCTGCAAAGAGGATCCTGCAATCTTTCCTTCTGAAGCTCTGGATTAGGTTCTCTTACAAAGGCATAATTAGGTCTCAAATGTGATGGTTGGTAATCTGGTTTGAAGCCTGAATGAGTTGCTTCATTCTCTTGGGATTCTCTCCTTGTAAATTCAATTTGAGTATAGCCAGAGCTCAAATAGTCCCCATGGTCCTTTGATGTGTATAATGTTCTACTTGAATCAAAGCCCTTTGTATCCACTTTTTTCTGTTTGATAGGACGGTACCATACAGAGTTCTTTCTCATGTTTCCAAAAGAATTCTCATTCTGATCTGCTTTATCCAAAAGAGGGTGCATAACATTTGTTCTTGACAATTCCCTCCTCTCATTATCCATTTCAGAATGCTCATAGTCCACCCAAGAATGAGGTGGAAAAATTTTCGTTCTATGCAAATCATCAGACAGATATACATTGTGATTGATTATTCCTTGTACTTTGGGGTAATGGTAAGCATCATTCTCTGGACTATACATGCCCAAAGTGAAATCAGTTTCAATACTCTTTCCACCTTCAAGCCTCCTCATATCTATGGCTGAGATTTGGCCATGAGTTGTATATTGCATTGGCTCCATGAATTTCACGCTGGTCCTTGGAACATCATCAGAAGTAGGTAAAGGCAAACTTTCCTTACAAGAAATTGGAAACTCACTTCTTGAAACTCCCGAATTTGTGCTGGAGAAATATTGCGCAGCGCCCTCAAAATCCTTGGTGTGAGAAGCTGGAACCTTGCCATATGAAAGGTCCATGTGAAACTCAGGCCTTTCCCAAATTTCATATGGTTCCCTCATTGGTGTCTTATCTGAGGGCATAGGATCCCGATACTGGATTTGCTCATTCTCAATTGAGTTAACCTGTGTGCTCCATGATGGTAACCGTAAATACCCACCAATTTGTTCATAATCTGAAGTTGGGACCAAATCTGGAGATATCTGATATGACTCTCTGCCCATACCAACTTCAACAGGCGCCAATTTATGACCCATCATTTCATGACCATAAATACTCGAAACCCTTTTTCCGATACGATCCCTCTCTTTACTGATCCTAGGATATGCACCGTGATGCTCATAAGCATAAACTTGCTTCAACCTATTCCTTTTACCGTTATCATAATCAATATCCTCAACATAATCATGCTCCCTGTGTCCAAACTTTTCATCAAAGTGCGATCTTTTTCTCTCTACATGATATAGGGGCGACCCTGACTGGACCTTTTCATTCTTGCCCGCACCTAAATACCAACTACAGTCTCTTCCTTTAGAACTAAGCCTACCCTCTCTAAGCCCTACCCTCCTAGAGACGTCCATCCTGGGACGAGGGCTCAAACTCCTCCTGCAAGCACGAGGAGGAGACCTCCTTTCAAAAACATCACGGCGGTGAGAAATCGAATAAGAATCACGACCTGATTCCATCCAATGAGTGTAACAAAAAACGCATCACTGAAGATGAAAATAGCATGTATACGGCAATCTTAATTCCATGTAGAAAGCATCTCATCCAGTCATGTAAGTCTAATCTCAAGGAAAAATCTTCTGGAAATATTTCCTCTTAAGGTAATCAGAAGGGTTTTGTCGCTTCATCAACGTTTGATGGAACCCAACTGGATGAGTGAACAAATAATTCTATCAGAAATATAGGGCATCCATCAAAATACTCTTGCAGCAATCAGAATATTGGGAAGATTATGTCCGCGAAAACGGATCGGAATTGGGGTTTAGGACAGAGATATGATAAATCAGAAATAAGCAGAAGACAATTCGGATTCCATGATTTTAAAGGTAAGTAAGAAATCAAACCTTGGGGACAAACAGTATCAAAACGCCATGATTTTGATACGTCACAGATGTTAGGTTAGGTTATATCTACTTAGATTATATGCAAATCTCTCAGTGTGCTGCTGACAAGAAGCGACCGAGAAAGTAGCACCGTATTAGGCCAAAACGGTCAATTTTACTAAAGTTCATTTTAAATTGAGATATTTTAATATATTTATAAAAATTCTAATATTGATATTATATTTGATATATATTATGTATGAGATGCACGATCGGACCCTTACAATGGTATGAGAGCCATCTTGTGCCTTGTTAGCCATAGAATACATAACATGTGAAAACTATTTTCATGGTTATGACAGCTTAGGGTCCTATAATGTTTTATTCGATGTAATTTAAAAAATATTTTTCATGATTTTATTTCACCAATATGTTCATAATATGTATTTGAATGATTCAGGGTGATTGAAAATATTTTTAATGTGATTAAAATATTCAATTTCGAATTTACAAGAACAAGCATGAAATTTGTCTTTCTGTTGGGCATGTGATGTCTATTGGCTAAACTGATGAGGTTACACATGATTTTTGTGGAATTTGATTCTGGAAAAATTGTTTTAACATATTTGGGGTGTGTTTATTCCTCTGTAATATTTTTAGAATTATTAATTTTTTAATGATTTTATCAAACAATTTTCAAGTCTGAATAGTTTTTCATAAATTGTAGGATATGTTTTGCTTAATTTTTTTGTATTTTTATATTTCAGTTCCAGAACCATAAAAATATTTATATAATATAAAAATGACTTAATTTGATGTTTGATGCATTCCTAAATGATTTTCCTTGAAATTTGATTTCCAAAAAAATTTTAGAAGTCATATTTGTTATTTTTGGTGTCTTATCAATGTTTCGATGTTCATAATAACTTTTGGGTGATTCTTAAATTATTTTGATCATTATGAAACGACCTAGAGATGCTTGAAATGATGATTTGACGTTATGTAACTTTTTGAAAATTGTATAAATTAATTTTGAATTGATTTTAGTAGAGTAATAAATTTTTTAGTAAGACTAGAAAAGTTGACATGTGTAACAAAATTGAAGTTGTTTAATTTTGCACATCAAAAAATTATTTTAAGGTAAATTAATTATGAATTAATTTTTGGAATTAGGCATTCATTTTAATTATATTAATATTAATTCCAATTGAAATAACATACAGTAGTAATTTTAGCCAAGTTAGTAAAAGGAAGATAGTAAATCTGAGTGTTGGATTGGGTTTTTCATGTTAGGATCCATAAGATGTCATAACCAAAATGATGTGTTTATGTACATGCATTAGAGAATGCATCGTTAGGAATCCCCTAAGACCATCTAAGTTAGATGATATCTTAATCAAACCCCTCATTTAGATTATTAAAACTAACACCTTCCTTTAATATGGCATGAACTAGAGTCCTTTTACAGTTACGGTTGTTGGGCAAATCCAAACCTGCTTTACACAGATATGTTTAAACCATGGATAGGATTTTTGGATTAATAGGCCAATTTTAACTAGAAGTGTTGGTTTGTTGGGCAAACCCAAGATCAACGTGGAAAGAGGCGAAGTTGGGTAGTGTACATTAGATGTACACGTGTTAAAAGTTGATAGCCCAATGAGTGTGCACACATTAACAGTTGATAGCACTAGATTCAATAGTTACATTAGAGATGCAATTGGTATGATTGATACCTACCGGTTAAACTAAGGTGGTTTGTTGGGCAAACCCAAGGTCATTCTTAGGGATATTAAATATCGACCCACAAGGAGAATTTCTCTTCAAGTTCTCTCGGATTTATATTGAGGGTTATAAATTCGTGAAAATAATGGGAGCAATAAAGTCCTTATAGACATGCATTTAAGTACATTCTAATTTTCCTCTCTTTGAAAGGTTACTTTTGCTCGAGTTAACACTATGAGTACTAGTGTATCTAAGATCATTGATGGAAGTGAACAAGTTGACTGAACCAAACTTCCTTGACTGGCTCAGGAATTTGAGAATAGGTCCCAAGTTTGAGAAGCTTGGTTATGTCTTAGAAGAATCACTTCCCGATCCCCCTGCTGTTGATGCTTTTGATGATGATCACAGAGCATATAGGAAGCATCTCGATGATAGCGAGATAGCTAGTTGTTTTATGATAGCCACTATATCATTGGAGCTGCAAAAGCAGTATGAGGATATGGATGCTCATACTATAGTATATCATCTTAGGGAGCTCTTTGATGAGTAAGCAAGGTCTGAAAGGTTTGAGACTTCACGATTGCTCTTTTGCTCTAAGATGGTTAAGGAGACATCTTTAGTGCAGTATGCACTAAAGATGAATGGCTACATCCAGCGGTTGGCCTCCTTGGGTTTTCTTTTGGCTCATGAATTAAGTATTGACTTAATTATTATAGGTTTAACCAATAGTTACCCATAATTTGTGCTTAACTATCCAATGAACAATATCTAGCACAATTCTCAAGCTAGTTAACATGCTCAAGGTTATTGAGCCATCTGTTTGCAAGGACAAGGTTATGATGCTAGTGGACTCTTCTAGTTCAAATAAAAAGAGCTAAAACAAGAAGAATTCCATAGGACCTAAGGAAGGTGTTAAGAAAGAAAAGAAGACTGCCTCGAAGGAAACTTACTTCCATTGTGGCAAAGATGGCCACTAGAAAAGAAACTTTCGGGCCTATCTGGATTCCTTAAAATAGAAGAAGGCAGCTGATGACTTTTAGACCTAATACATACTGATGTATGTGGTTCGATGTCCATATATGCCAAAGGTGGTTTTGTATACTTCATTACCTTTATCGATGATCATTCTCAATATGGGTATGTGTATTTTAAGAGATACAAGTCTAAAGCCTTTGAAAGGTTCAAAGAATTCAGAAATGAAGTTGAGAAACAACTTGGGAGAATTATTAAATCACTTCGATCAAATTGAGGTGGTGAATACTTAAGCCAAGAGTTTTTGGATTATCTCAAGGATAATGGAATACTTTCCCAGTGGAATCCACCTTACACATCATAACAAAATGGTGTGGCTAAGAGGAGAAACAAAACATTTTTAGATAAGGTGAGGTACGTGATGGGTTTAGGTAATTTAACAAAATCCTTTTAGGACTATGCACTCGAAACTTTTGTTTATGTATTAAACAGAGTCCTATCTAAGTTAGTTGATGTTGGTCCATATGAGATATAAACTAAGAAGAAATCTTATCTTTCTCATATGAAAGTTTGGGGTTGTCCTACTTATGTGAAGCAGTTGCAGTCAAATAAGCTTAAAGTTAAATTTGATAAGTTTCTGCTTGTAAGGTATCCTAGCGAAACTATAGAATATCAATTCTACCATGTTTCAAACCAAAAGGTGTTTGTTTCAAAACATGTTATCTTTTTAAAGAAAGAGTTTCTTCTAAGAGAAGATAGTGGGAGAAAAATTAAACCTGTGGAAGTCTAAGATGATCAAATAGTTGCAGATCAACTGCTTGGACCTGACTTTATTGTTCATGAAGATGAAACGATAGTTCAATCTTCTGACATACAAGAAGTTCATAGGTGAGGTATGATACATCATGTTCACGAGAGATACGAATTTCTCATAAGTGGACATAATGACATATTGCTCATAGATGATGATGAGCCTACTACCTATAAAGAGGTTCTGAAGAGTTTAGAATATAACAAACGACTTCAAGCTATGAAATCCAAAATGGATTCCATAAACAAAAACCAGGTATGGACATTGGTTGACCCACCCAAAGGGACAAAACCTATAGGGTACAAATGGGTTTTCTAGAAGAAAACTCATATGGAGGGTAATGTAGTTACCCATAAAGCTAGACTTGCAGCTAAAGGTTATCATCAAAGACAAGATGTTGACTATAACGAAACGTTTAGCCCAGTAGCTATGCTTAAATCCATTAGGATACTCCTAGTCATTTCCTATCATTATGATTATAAGATATGGAAAATGGATGTAAAGACATATTTCCTTAATGGAAACCTAACCGAGGATGTGTATATGACACAATTTGATAGTTTCATATCCATGAATGGAGAAAAGATATGCAAGCTTCAAAAATCCATTTATGGATTGAAGCAATCATCCAGGAGTTGGAATGTTTGATTCGATGAGACAATCAAAGAGTTTGGTTTCTCACAAAATCAAGATGATCTGTGCATGTATAAGAAGGTTAGTGGGAGTTTCATTGTGTTCCTTGTACTGTATGTAGATGACATATTGCTAATAGGAAACAATGTCTCTGCTTTGCATCTAGTCAAAATTTAGTTAGCTAAGAACTTCTCTATTAAAAATATTGGAGAAGCAACTTATATTTTGGGGATAAGGATCTATAGAGATAGATCTAGGAGGTTGCTTGGTCTTTCTCAGTCTATATATACAGACAAAATGTTAAAAAAATTTAGCATAAGGTAGTCAAAGAGAGATTTTCTTCTTATGGTACGTGGGATTACACTCTCTAAATCTATATGTCTAAAGACACAAGATCAGAGGACTCACATAAGTTTGATTCCTTATTCTTTAGCTATAGGATCGATCAATCATATATGCTATGTTATGTACTAGACTCGAAGTATTGTATGCTCTAAGTGTTACGAGCAGATACTAGTTGAACTATAGTGACGGTCATTGGGTGGTTCTCAAGAATATCCTTAAGTACTTGAGAAGAACTAAGGATGTATTCTTGGTATATGGTGAAGATGATATTGTGGTAAGTGGGACAAAATGTTAAAAAAATTTAGCATAAGGTAGTCAAAGAGAGATTTTCTTCTTATGGTACGTGGGATTACACTCTC
>JANSVA010440086.1:0-17909 GCA_025504915.1 Erythroxylum reticulatum | reverse complement strand
GTTTGTATGCATCTTATATGTAATCTCAAAAAGATGAAATTCAAGTTCTAGAAATTCATAATCAAAGAACGTATCCATATAAGAAAAGAAAATTATCATGTCCTTTACTTAATAAATTCAGTTTCATAATATTCTCAAAGTCGAGATTTGCATAACATCTGCTTAATTATATTATGAATTTAATTTTTAACACTCAGTATCAATCTTAAATTATGTATAAACTTATTTCATCAACCTGAAGATACTAATGAGAACCTAAACTCATAACCTAATAAAATCTAAAAATATATTAAAAATGACAAAAAAATCAATGGAATTATATTTAACTCTAGTCCACCCCTACACTTAGAACAATATTATCCTCAAGATTATGCATCAAAAGTAATAAAAGGATATAAAAAGCTCCTTGAACACTTAGACAATTGAATTGGAAATTCTTTGTTATAAAATATTCTTTTATACTTAAAATCTACAAGATACTGAACATTGGTGGAGAGTTCAAGACAATAAAATCTAAATCACAATTGGATTTTCAATAAATTCAATTTAATATAAATAACATATCACAAGATAGCAAAACAATACATATTATGAATGGTGTTAGAGACCTCTTACGGAACTTTCGCCGAACACTTAGTACGCTATTGAAATTCATCCATAGTTTGTTTCAAAACTACTATCTTTTTTCATTATTCACCAACATAACCCCACAACAACAAACAATGACCCATTAACAACCCAAATAAACTCTCACAACTCAACCCACAATAAAATCAAGACATCAAACATACAACAGTTCATATAAAAAATTGAAGACAAAAAAAATTAACTTAAGAGTAATAAGTGGACAACCAACCTCGAGACGAAAAACCCAAGACAATGGAAGCAATTGCATGAAGAACAAAAGTAGATTGAAGAAGACAATGCACAGAGGAGCAATGAAAAAGAACAAAAAAATGAAGAAGAGCAACAAGGGGGCCTTCGGCTGTTTAATTTAATTGACAATAAAGCGACGTCATTTCCTTTAAATTTAAACAAGAATACTGACGTTGTTTGAATTTACCGATGGAATGGAGTTTCCTTAGGTAATTTCCATATAGAATTTTCTTCCATCGGTAAACTTTGTTGCTTATTTTTCATGCAAACTATTATCACCTATTTTTACGACAACTTTCACTATTTCTTTGCTAAATTCCATAAACAAAGTTTCGCAGGTAAATTCCCTCCACCTTTATCGACGAATTTTTCTCTGTAACAAAATACCATTATTTATAACAAGTTTACCGACGAAAATAAAGTTCCATCGCTTATTTACTACGAAATTTTTTATGTTGGGAATTTTTTGTCGGTAGTTTGTAATTTTCTTGTAGTTCTTACTATTGGTCACCATTGCTGTCATTTGTTTCAGCCTATTCACTTACTGCAAAGTATACATATTTTATGTTTGCTTGACTTCTGCTTTAGCAAATGTGGTTACTTATTAACCTAACTTTATCTAATGTACTATATTTGTTGGCAATTTCCTCCACTACTTGCAGTTTCAGGTGCCACTGGTACTTTTGGAAGTACTTTTAGACTTTATTATCCTGTCAAGATATTATTTGGCATATCCTCTATCTTGATTCCTAAATTTAGTTTGTTACATGTACCAAGCTTGAAAATCTTTGCTCGAACTAATGCCAACTCCAATCTCATAAATTTCTTAGTTAAAGAAATTGGGAAATACAACATTTTAGTGTGTTATGAAGATTTCACTGAGTTCATTTAAAATAATCAACATCAATATTCATAATTTATTTATTTTGTGTACACGGTTCTTATAGTTCCAATCAATTTAGAACAAAGGTAAGTACTTTTATTGGCGGAATAAGGCCAAACATATATTGTTGATCTCTAAATAAAGACTTACCTTTGCACTCTATAAGATGACCAGAAAATAGAGCATGTTTGACTTGGTTCGAATCATTAGGCTCTAAAATATTCCTTAATTGTGCTATGAATAAATGGCCTTTAAAATTGCAAAATTATGGACCATTTTCTTTATCATTTAGTTTATAGTCTGGAATTGGAATATCAATCATTTGCATAAACTATAGGTTCCATGATCATTAATTCATCATAAGTTATCTTTTAGTAGCTAGATTTTTTATAAGAAATGAAGCAACCATACTAAGGTAAGAGAACTATTTGTTAGACTTTAGTGCAGTGATAAAAGGCTCTAATAAAAAATTATAATAAATTAACTAAAGGACTCATATTAACATCTTCAATCTCTTTTCAGGGTGGAACATCTAGAAATATTTGTGGAATAGGGAATTAGAAAGAGCTTCAATTGTTTCCCAAGATCTATAATAGTGAAAAAATGAAGCTTACTTCATAATAGCATAATCAAATGGGAATAATCTATTATGCTTCTCACACTATGATATAGTATGTATGACTTTCTGTATAATAATAATCCATCAAGTTGCATAATTGTCTAAAAATGTTTTCACTTCTTATTTTATACAAATGTATTTAGTTAGAGTGGCAAATAGTATACCCTTTTCTTGCTTCTTATAATAATATATAAGACATCATCAAACAACTTAGTGCTATCAATGTAACTTTCACTTGTCTTTTTAGTTCTTAAGAATGGACCTAACTCAGGAACTATATTTTCATCAGTGAGAAGTTATTGCTGCCTTTATTTTATCACCTTTGTAATATTTTTCAATAAAAAATTATTTTTTGCAATATAAAAAAGTAATGGGGATCCCTTGCAAGTTATCTAGAGACAATGGATGATAACATTTTGCCTAATAGATTTAGTAAAATTACAGATGATAATATTGACAAGTTATTGAAAGTAGCTCAAAAAGAATTATATCTGAGGTGCTCTAATTTCTAAAATCTATCTTTTGTTGATAAGTTATTGCACTTGATTTATATAATAAATGGAGTAACAAATCTTTTGACATGTTGATTAAGTTGCTTAACTAATTAGGCATAAATTGACCTAATCTTATTGTGAAGCAAAAAAAGTATTAAAGTACCTTAGATTAAAATTTATATCAATATATGTTTATAAGTATAATTGTACTATCTTTTGAAAGGAATTTGAAGACCTTAAATAATTTCCTATTTATGGTGCATCAAGGTCATAAGTGGGTAATGGAAAAGAAAAAAAGATACCCTATAAAATCTTGAGACACTTCCTCATTAAACCACAACTACAAAGGCATTTTATGTCAACAAAAATAGTCATAGATGTGAGGTGCCATAAGAAGAAACACATTGATGATAATGTTATATGTCATCTAGCATACTCAAGAGCATGAGAAGACTTTGATGGGAAGTTTCCATGGTTTACAGAGGATTGTCATAATGTTTGACTTAGGTTACCCTCCAATGGATTTAATCTATTTTATAGTATGAGTAATTCTTACATGTGGCCAATAATTCTTGTGTTATACAATTTACCCTCATGGAAGTGTATAAAGGAGCCATTTTATTATCTTTACTTATTTTAGGGCCTATTACTCCTGATAAGGATATTAAAGTATACACACAACCACTAATTGATGATTTACAAAATCTTTGGGAGGTTGCATTAGAAACTTAAGATGTTATCAAAGGTGAAAAATTTAGAATGCTTACAATTGTTTTGTGGACTACAAATGCTTTTTCAGTCAATAGCAATTTGTCTGGATATAGTACTAAAGGGCATATAGGACATTGTGTTTACTTAGAACATGGATATAGATGGCAGAGAAGTAATTTCTTTAATGGTCAAGTAGAACATAGTGAAGTTCCTTTGCACTTTTCAAATGATGATGTGCTTTATCAATTATCACATTTGTAAGAGTTTATACCTAATAAACACATAAGTAATAGAAAGCGAAAGCATCTTGTTAGAATACGTGGGTGTTTACTGAATGATGTATTTGTAACTTTGGCACAATTAGATGATTTTTTTAAGCAATTGTGCTATAAGACACATAAACTTGAAGAATTTGAAAAATGGAAAAAGATATATATTTTAATCTATGTAAGCTTGAACTTGTTTTCCCACCATCATTCTTTAATGATATGGTGCATTTAGCAATTCACTTATCATAAGAGGCAAAACTTTATAAGCCAGTTTAATTTTGATGGATGTTCCTTATTAAAAGGTAATTTATATTCACTCTTAACTTATAGGCTCTGTTATATAGTATTGAATGAATGCTTAACATTTTATTCTATGAACTTATGTAGAGAAACGATTTAATAAAGAACATAACTTCAATTTTGTTCAAGATGGTGGCATATCAGTTTTCTCCCAAAAAAAAAGCAATTTGGAATAGGAAAATAAATGGAGTTAACTAAAGACAAACTTGAAATTGGTTATTGATACATTTTAAATAACTATAGGAAGTCGATTTACATACATAGGATGTCTATTACTCCCCATTCATTATTTCATATTAAAATTTGTCATTTAACCTTTATTTTCTTACATCAATTTACTTTTTAAATAGAGAGCATAAAGGTGAGATTAAAAGCAAAGTTGGCATTAATTTTGAAGAAAGGCATAAGATAAACTTCCGATCATGGTTTAGGACACGAGTAAGTTATTTATGTGATAATATGAAAAAATGAATATTATAGGTGAGACTAACTTTTATTTATATTTTTTAAAAGATGATACGGTTGCATAACTGTAAATTTCCATGACAACAATATGTGCTTTGGTGAACAAGCCCCATATGTGTGGAAAAAAATATACAGGTTGTATTGTTAATAGAGTTAGATTTCACGTAAAGGAGCATGATAGTCACCTTAGAAGCTAAAATTGCAGGGTTGTTATTGAGGGACATCATAAGGATGATTTAATGAACTTCTATGGTGTTATCTTTGAAATAATTGAGTTACATTACATTAAGGATAAAAAAAAAGTATTCCATTTGAGTGCAAATGGTTTTAATCTTGTTGAAAAAGGAATTATCATAAAAGTGAATAACATTATTACTAGCATCAATGCTAGTAATACATGGTATGAAAAAAAAACCATTTGTTCTTACAAGACAAGGAAAACAAGTATTTCACCTTAATGACATCATATTAAGCAGCAATTTGAAAGTTATGCAAAAGTTTCAACACCAAAATATTTTTATTTTTGTGAAAGGGAAAATGGTCCTATGTGAGAAAACAATGATGAAGTACATCAAGAGATAGAATCATAACTGAATAATGTAGCTCTCGATATTGAAGATGAGGATATATCATCATTCCATATAAGAGATATTGATCTTGTTATACTACAAGCAACCAAAGTACAAGGCAATCTTGTTATAGAAAAGGATGAAGACTATATTAAGAATGAATTATATGAATGATGATACTTTAGTCAAATATAATAGCGATGAAGAGTCGAATCATAATATAATTAATGATTATGATTTTGAAGATCTTGATTATGATGATTGAACGTATATTGATTATAATGATTGAATGTATCATAAAAGTGTTGTTTCTATTGTCTTATTGTAATATTGGTAAATTGTGATTAATATATTATGAAAGCACTTTTTCTATATTTTATTGCAATGTTGGTAATGATAAAATGTATCTTGATTATGATGATTAAATGTATCATGAAAGTGCTCTTTCTATTGTTTTATTGTAATGTCGGTAACATTTATATTGTTAATGTGATTAATGTATTATGAAAGTGCTTTTTTATTGTTTATTATTTATTGTTTATTGTAATATTGGTAATATTTATCTTATTGATAAGATTAATGTTGATGATTAAATATATCTTGATTATAATGATTGAATGTATCATTAAAGTGCTCTTTTTATTGTCTTTATTGTAACGCTAGTCACAAATGTGTTTTTTATATATATATAGATATCCAACATAATGGCACCTTGTAGAAACAAAGGGAGGAAGGTAGTAGCTATAAAAATTATATAATAGAGGGATGTGCAACTTCAATCAGATCAATCAGTTGATGCCAAAAACTCAATTCCTAGCCAACAACAACATTTTGCCTTAAACAACAATGAAATTAGTCGCATAAGTTTAACTTTTTTTTATACCTTTAAGTGAATATATATATTCATATATATATCTTTTTCTTATCATATTTTTTTTTAGCTATAGGAAGTAGAGCTTGTTCTAGTACATTGCCATAACAAAGCAACAACAATATTCTCCCTTCAATTCATACACAACCTTGTCATTTTACCTTAAACAATGATGAAGCTACTAGTGAAGGTTTGTTAATCTTTAATGCCTTCAACTAGACTTATGCTCAAATATATATTTATATATTCTAATATTTTCTTATCATTATTCATTTGTTGTAAACTTCCAATGTTAGTATTAGAAAAAGAGGTAGAAGTAAAACTATAGGTTGTGAATTGCAACAAATGAATGTTGCAATGAATTGCAAGTTATCAATATAGATTGATACTCAACAAGGTCAACCTATAGATAAGGTCCAATATGCAAAATTGTTAAGTGAATTAGGGATTACTGTTGGAACATAATTACCTCACCTAAAACACATTAAGGACTTAAAGGAAGAAAACTTGCTTGAAAATGTTTTGAAAAAAGTTACAGTAATTATACAAAATCTTTAACTCTGTCAATATTATTTCAATGATTTTAAGATAAATTATATTATTAACTTTTCTTACATGTTTGCTTACATTATTCTTATAAGATGATTTAACAACTAAGTTATGTTTTTTCTTGATTACGAAAAATTATGATAAGACAAGGGTTAGTAGATAAAAATGAAAACAACTCATAATCAAGGGTCAAAGTCATTTGTTGTCTAAAATGAATATGTAAGATCTACGTACGCAAGTTATGCTCAAATCAATAGACACTACATTTTCCCTATACGTTTTGTTTTTGTTTGATAAAACAAAATGAGAAGGAATTACATAGACAAGATTGTGATATAATCACACTATATAAAGTCACTCACTATAAAGAAGGTAAAGGATGGGTGTTAGAAGAAGCATAAAATAAATATGTTAGTATAAGGTTTGTTCAATATTTTTGTACATTTATTAATATAGTAGTTAGTAATAATATGTGGATTAAATATTGATTTTATTCTCTTAATTTTAGAATAAGATGCAAGAGTTATTAGAGAAGTCTATGTTTGAGGGGAAAGAGTTCAGTACAGAAGACATTTATGATACAATACTTGTTTCTCGTTCTAGCTATATGAAAGGCCTTGGGCTATGGCCTAAGCCAAATGTTTCAACATTAACATGTAAAACAATCACTAAATGCCTTTAAAAGGAAAACAACAAGCTTAAGGCTACATTACAAGTTGAAGTAATCAGGGGATAAGAAACGTAAGCTAAATTAGCAAAGCACGATATGTTATTCAAAAGATTACCTAGCCCAAATTATGATAGAAATGAAGAGGAAAGTGAAGGGTATTAGTTCCATCTTCTATACTTTTTCTATCATATCCTGTATGTACTATAATTTAATTTTAATACTTTTTCTCAAATTACAGAACAAATGAAGATGTAACTGATAAGTGATAATGTTGTGAAACGTAAATTTATGTGGTGTTTGCTTTAATCATAACCAAATACTTACTATATCAATACTCATAATATTTTTAGATGATTTTAACTAACCGTTTTGGATGATTACAAGTTCATAGACATGGAAAACACTAGGTAGTTATTCAGGTTATGCTTTAATACCTTTGTAAACTGAGCATCTTTTTTAGTATGCCAGACATATTCTAATTTGTCAACTGATATCTTTATTTATTATTTTGTCTATAAGAATTGCTCAAGTTGTCATTAATTTCTTGTACAAAATAAATAATCATCCTTTAATGTTATATTCTTTTTATTGGTGTACTTTAATGATATTTATATAATTTTACTTTATATATATAATGCTTGTCATTTTGAATTAATAAGATTTTCTACAATTTAATTTTATAATAATAAACAAATAATTCATAATAAAAATATGTCGATACATTATATACAAAACATATTCCATATCATGGACTAAAAACGTAAAAAATAATATTTCATGAAATTATTAAAAACATAACAAATAACATTTAGCGACATTATAAAAGATGTAGCAAATAACATTTAGCTACGTTATGAAATGCTTAGCTAATAATATATAGCTATGAAGAGAAAAACATAGTCAAAAATTATTAGCTACCTTTTGTTTTCTTCATCAATCATTTGGCACCAAACTTACACCTACAACATTCAATTTTTAGCTACATTTTTGTAATGCTTTATCTAAAACAAAAATTTTATAGCTAATACTTCTTGTCTACGATTTTGGGAAATGTCACCTATAATTTTAGCTATAAAGAATTGATGAGATTTTATGCAAAAAAAACTGAAATGTTACAAATAACTAGAGGCAACATTTTTTGAACAATTTATTAGATTTTTCTTGTAACCAATTGTCTAATTTGTTGTAGTGTGTTTTGATTTTTAATTTATATGTGATTTTTTTATTGTAATGGATGATGAATCTTCAAACTCAACTAGAAAAGGGTGTAGTGAAAAGCAATGATGAGGAGGTTTTTTGTATATGTAAAAGTCAAAGTCGTCTGGTTACTTCTTGGACTAATGACAATCCTAGAAGAAGATTTTACATATGCCCTAACTATAAGGTATTTTCCTTATCAATAATCAATTTATTGGTATTTAGTAAGATAAATATCATTGGCAATCAATAATATATGTTGCAACACTACTGTTGGAAGAGGGATGTAGTTTTCTTAAATAGGTGGATGAAGATTTCAATGAAAAGTCAAAATGTATTATAAATAAATTGAGAGTAGAGAATAAAGGATTGAAGGTTGAGAACAAGAAGTTGAATGATGGTATGTACATGGATAATGTGCATTAGCTACAAGGTGAATTGGTATAAGCAAAAGTGGCATTGAAATATACAATATCTGAGACAAAAAGATTTTAAAAGGTGATATATAATTATATAGTATGTGTTGTAATATTTCTAACTATTTTTATAAATATAATTATTGAAAAGCTGAAGAATATGAACCTCATAAATTTTGATATTGTTTTAATATTATACATTTTATATATGTATATAGATGTTTTCATGCTCAAATCAGTCATGTCAGTTGTTTTTACACTAGTGTTTTTGTTGTGCATGACTGAGGCTCCCTTTAATTGGAAAATTATTTATTATCTATCTTCATTTTATTTTATTTGTTATTTTATTATTTTATTATTTATTAATTTTGTTATTATTATTAGTTTTCCCTTTATTTTTATTATTAGTATTATTGTTAATATATATTTTTATTTATTTATTTATTATTATTATTATTATTGTTATTATTATTGTTGTTGTTGTTGTTGTTGTTGTTGTTGTTGTTGTTGTTGTTACTATTACTATCTGTGATTATTATATTGTAATTATATCGATTTTTTTACGTGCCAGTTTTTACCTTTTATTCTATAAACCTGCATCACTATTTTCTTGTCACATCTGCATGTGGGTCTACCGGAAACAACCTCTCTACAATTTAGGGGTAAGGTTGCATACTATAAGACCTCCCCAGACCCTGCTTCAATGTGGAACTTCAGACTGGATGTGATGATGATATGCTATGGTAATTTGTTGGGACTTTCTTATTAAATTAAGAATTTACTGTACTTATAATGGCAAATTTATTATTAGCTTTTATAGTGATATTTTTATTTCATCTTGTATTCAATTATTGGTAAATTAAATGAACATGATATCTATAATAACTTCAAAATGGCAATTTCAACACTTAACCAACTCTGAAATGGCATAAGTACCATAATAACTCCACTAATCATTTAACTAACTTAATGGCACAAGCACCATGACAACTCTAACAATCATTTAATTAACTTCTATTTCACCAACTTTCAATATGTCACAATAAAAAGCAATTTTACCATTTTAATTTCCAACTTCAAATTCTAAGCAATTTCAAGTTCATTACAACTTCAAATTTCAAAAAGGTTTGAAATGGAATAAGTTCATAAAGAGAAATTCACTACAAATTCCAAAATCAAGTGTCGCTTCCTTTTAAGGTTGAATCTCCAAGCCTTTTTCTCTTTGCATCACTCTTATTACATAGAGCAGATGAAGTGATGTTATTCTTACCATTCCATCACAAACCTCTTTACTAAAATTTAATTTCAATTTGGGTATTAGAATCTGTAGTAATGACTCTTTGTGAGCTATTTAGCCTCATAAGTTGAACATTATCTCCATATTATTTAAATATAAAAATGAACATGGCTTTTTAAAACTTGAAATAATAATATTAACATATTTTAAACTTTAGTTAATTTACATGGTACTCAATTAAGCCAATTGACTTATTGAAGTGTACTCTATGTCCACTCATCCTTCTCCCTCTTCCCCTACACAAGGTCCTGCCTCTAACTTTACCTCTCACTCTACCTCTTCTTCTTCCTCTAATCATTGTTTATATCTTTTCTTGATCTTCACAAGTTTCTTTAGCATGTGTAACATTTGTTGATTCATTACACGCTGAATTTGTGGATTAAAGTCCTTGTTTTCCCCTTACATTGGTACTAGATGATTTTGGTACCCATATGCATTTTTTAAAAATTGATTGGTTAGTAACAAAATGGTATTATAAAAATAAGTTTCATAATTAATGAGAAATTTATTAAATTTATTGGACTTTTGCAAAATCTTTGGTTATGCCTTTGTTGTCCACATTTGGTGCAAGTCATTCTTCTTCTATGTCTAGATGTTTTTCATTTTAAGTTGCTCAAATTTCTCCTTCTTCCTTTTTTTAGACTGAACAAACATTTTGCTTATTGTTGGTAGCTCAATAACTTCATATAGGGTCCAAAATCTTTTTTCATCAAGTGGCTAGAGGGAATATTTATATGCTTACAGATACCTTTTCTTGCTATACCATTTGTATATGTAATCATCGAGATTTTAGTGATTATAGAAAATGGAAGCCACAACGTAAGGCATAGAATCTGTGTCAAATCCCAATATCTACAAGTACAAGTATGACTAATAATTCTCATAGAAAGCCTATCCAATCTATGCTCAAATTCATATCCATCAGCTCCATTCCAATCAACAAAGCAATAAAAGCTCTCTTTCTTATTCTCCTCTATCACGACCTAAACTCTTTGTTATATCCTACTATATTATTTCTCCCTAAAATTCCTTTTTGTATGCATCCTCTTCATCACCATATTCCTAATATGCTCTAACTATAATCTTTACCCTAGCCTCCAAGATCTAACCATTAAGGGTCTCACTTATGTTATTATCCACGTAATCATATTTAGAATTGGCAGTGAAATATGCCTTGCACCATATCTCCTTAGGATATTATAACAAATCTTTAATACAACCTAGCCTTAAAACATTTAGCACATACAACTAATCATTAAAATTAGGAATAAATGTTACCTTAGCTATCCTCTAAAACCAAAACTTTAGATCGTCTCCATTCCATCTCTTTCGACAATTGGCATAACTATGCCTTGCTCATATTCTATGCTCAACGTTAAGTAAAATTGTTTTTCATTACATGTAGAGACTTTGAATAACAATATAAACAAATAAACATAAAAGTTTTATTTTTATTTGTTTATCAAGTGCATATAAATAATCGTATATTATTAATTCAATATAAACATACCTTTTTTATGTCAGATATGAATATGAAGCCACTACAAACTCCAATTTTTAAATCTAAAATAAGATGCCCTAGACATCACTTCCATGTTTCAATAAACTCAACATCAATCACACCCTAAGCAATAGGAAACATTTAATTGTTTCTATCCCTTTCAACAATAGCCAATAACTGCCCTTTACATATTCCCTTCAAGAAACATCCTTCTAGTCTTATTCTTGGTATATAGCCTTCAATATAGCCCCTTTTAAAAGCACTAAAACAAATATAACACCTTGTAAAACCTTCATTAGTGCTTATTCTAATTACCCTTGTCGTACCTGGGTTTTTGATATTCACCTCTTCTCTCTACCCCAAGAGTTTAGCAAATTCCTCTACATGACACCCATGCAATATTTCGATGATAGTTTCTTTCTCTCTCTTATAAATGTTAAAGATTACATCCACCTTTAACTCATTCCTTAATAAAACATTTAAATGAACAACCTTGATATTTGGTTGTAACTAAATCATGTCCTTGTAGTGGCTTACAATCCATTTGATGTGATAAACTTATTGATGTTTTTCATTATACAACTGTTCTTAAGTATATATCTTTTAACCCAAAAAATTTTGTCAATTCTCTCTAAATTTGCAAAAGGTAATGGACACTTTGATAAATCACTTTCACTCGAGACTTCTTATTTTTTAATATATTTCAAACCTAAAGTCTTTGCAATAAAGTATTTAATCACAGCCTCCTTAAATTCTTTTGCATCTTTAAATTTCAAACCTACATCCTAAGAAAGAATATTATATGTTGGGTCATAATATAAGTTTTTCCATTTACCTCTTCTCTATACATTGTCAGCATCTTCATCTGAACTTGTATAGTATTGACCCCAAGTCATAACTTTCAATCTACTCACTATCCTTTTCATAAACAGAATCCTCTTAATCATCTTCATACATTTTTTTCACTTTTATGGTTCTCAACATCATTATTCATAGCCTCAACTTTATTTATTTTCCTAGACTTCCTCTTTTTATTTTTTTATCTAATAGCTCAAATCTCATCATAACCCCTTTCACTTTCATATTCCAAATTAGTCATCATATCTCTGTTACTATCATGATTTTAAATAGAAGCATTATGCACATCCTCATCGTGCACATTATCATCAGTAGAAGTATTGGGCATATTTCATCAACAAAAGAATTAGGCAAATTATCATCAGCATAAGCATTAACACTATCATGCACAGTATTAATACCATCATGTATAGTAATAACACCATTATGCATAGTATTCACACCATCATTTATAGTGTTTACACCATTATGCTTAGTAGCAACATCATCATGCTTTGGATTTACATATTCATGCTCTGAATTTAAAACATTAGGCTCAACATCATACATCTTATTCAAAACTTCATGCTCAACATGTACATCTTTAATAGGTGCACCATTATCATTATTGTCATTAATATTTACTCTATTATCTATATTACTCACTCCTAAAACAAGTAGTTCATCCTCTACATAATGACTATGTTCTTCAATATTTGTTGGATCTATGTTATCATTACTACTATCATCCATATTATTTGCTTTTGATGCTTTCTCTTCATTAAACTCACATTCAAAATAAACCTCCACTCTTCCATGGTTTTCAACTATATAAATCAAATCACATGTTTTTGAATCATCTACAATATCAATCAACCCACCTTCTTTATGTTTATTTGGTTACCTAAAATATACCTTATCCAATCTATCATACCAATTATGCTTAGCAATTCCCATAATACTAAACCAAAATTTCAACTAATGTTTTACTAATACCATGTATTAAAATGAATCATGTCTATCAATTTTCCCCCGTAGTGAAACATAATTCCTTTTTCAGTGGGATTTCACATCCTAATAAAATAAGAATTGAAGGATCAATAAGATATTTAACCCTAGTTATGGAGAAAATTCACAAATTCAATAAAAAACTACTTTCATTGAAGATCAAATCCCCAATTTATGTAGGATGTGTAATCCTAGCAATTAGGAAAATCGGTAACTTACCTTACTATTAACCAATTAGCCACACCAAACTAATGTGAATGTCCTCTAACTCGAAGATATCCCTCGTAATCCTATAAGGCCACAACACACATATAAGAATGATTATTGTCACAAAGGTCTTCCTCCTACTCCTTTATCATGAATATCTTATCTTCCTCCTCTCCTCAATCTCTAATGTCTTCGTGACTTCCTATTTATGCATTGAATCTCTAATTTAATAATAATGGATTCTATACAACTTCACATATGTAATTTAAGTAAAAACCGAAACCTTAGAAATTAAGAAAATCACTAATTTACTTCACTATAGACCAATTAGCCACACTATACCAACAAGAATCTCCTTCCTACTCCTCTATCATAAAAATATCCCTCTTAATCCTCTAAGAGCAATCTTTTCCTCCACCCTTAGTTCCAACCTCCTTGACTCTCTATCATTTTTTTCCTTCTTGTTGTTATCATAATGATAAGTTCATGATTAAAGGCTAGAAATTCTTATATATGTAAGTGTTTAGTACTTAAAAAATATCCTTCGATTTTATCAAAATGTTGCGTTTACATATTAAACTATCTATTACTTTTAGACACTTTCTCAACTAAAGAAATAAGTTGCAATTGTAGTACAATAAATAAATACACATTAGTATGTCACTACAATTTGACACGTTGCCATATGGGTGAAGTGTGTTACACAATCTCAATCTTTTGGTGAAGTCAAGGTTAGAGAAAGTTTTGAAAAGTTTTAATGTTAGTTTAAAAAAAATTGTAAGACTTTTGTGCACCTCACACTAAGTTTCAGGACCAATTTGGGCTTTTTCTATAAAATTTAGGTCTCGATAAAGCAAAAAATTTTACAAAAGATAAATGACAATAATATTTTCTTCTATGATTAAAATTAAGTGGGAATTCAAAAATTTTGAGGCTGTAATGTTTATAATTTGATAAATTTTAATACTTTAGATTTTTATTTTTTGTATTTGTTAATGAGTTAAAGAAAGATATTGAATACTTAGAGGGTGTATAATTTATTAATTATGATGTTAGGAATTAAAGAAGAAGGGAAATTTTGATGAAAATATGTTAGTTCAAGTTGTTGTTACTATTAGTTATTTATTTGATATTTTAAGCATAACTTATAATGGAAATGTCAATTTGAGGTTATTCAAAAGGCTATATAAAGAATTTTCTATAGTTTTTAATAGTACACTTAAAGATAATACCATGTAGTTGAACGTCTATAATTAGCTAGTCAATGGTGGTATGGTTTTTTTTTGTAAAATAGTGTTTAACTATCCAAACAAATCGAAGGACTATTTGAACCCCACAAATTTTAATTTTTCAATACACAAATTGTGGACTTTTGTTGATACTTTTTATGCTTTTAGACTCTTAAGTGATAGATAAAAAGACAAGTTATGATGAGATCACAAAAGAAAACATTTTTTAGAAGGAATTGCAATATATCTCATAACTTTTTTGTTCTAATAAATTTTGGAAAACATTTTTTAGAAGGAATTGCAATATATCTCATAACTTTTTTGTTCTAATAAATTTTGTCTAGGTAATTGTATATTACAGAAAGTGAGTTTTAAGGTACCTTTTGTATGAAAGCTAGTAGTATATGTCAATTAGAGTTTTAAAAGTTAATTACTTTGTTATATATGTGTTTTAAATGTTTTATTATGGATTAATAAATATTTACAAAACTAGATTAATTTAAGTGTTTTTTAGTGTTAAAAACATATAATTAACAACTTGAGTGTTATATGTGGTTATATCTAATATATTTAGTGGTTATTAACTTAATGTCATGTATGATTTTCTTTTTTCAACTTAAAACTTGAAGCAAAAAAAAAAGCCTAAGGAGAAAGGGATTGCCAGTGACCTTGTAAATTCCAAGACTTCAAGCCTCAAGTTGGTTTTATACTATTTCATATAAAGTTTGGTCCAATAAATTTATGTCTTTATAAAGTAACGAATTTTGCATAAGTTAGGTGACAATAATGATTATTACTATGATGGTTATGACTGGATGAAATTTAATATTTTGAAAATACTTTTATATTTTTTTAGTGATTTAAAGAATGATATTGAATGTTTAGAAGGTGTATGGCTGACTAATTATGGACATAGTAATTAAAGAAAAAGGAAATTTTTGGTGAAAAGAGATGTTAGTTCAATTTGTCATTATTTTTAAATATTATTCGATATCTTAGACAATACTTGTTATAACATCTCGTTTCCATTCAAAGAGTTAGAACCCTACATTTTTGTAAATGAGAAATGGCAATGAGAGATAAGAAATTGCATTTCATACTCATGCTTAATAGTAGCATAAACATACATGTGAATAGATTTTCATAAACATTGCAATGACTGTTTATGCTCTCATTTGACATTTTCTGGGTATATATGACTATGATCTCAATAGTGAATATTTTGTCTTGAAATTTGATTTGGTGAATTATATTATTGATTTAGAATTTTTTGTAAAAATTTGGAAAATTTTCGAAAATTATGGGTATTTTTGGACTAGGAAAAATGTCAAATGGCAGTAGAAATAAATGCCAAATAGTAGTAGAAATTATTGATAAGTGATATTAAGATTTAATGACAAGTGTTATTGAAAATTGGGTGACAATTAGATTAGAAATTGGGTGACAAATGGACTAGAGATTAATGGTATTCAGTATCATTAGTAAAAGATGTTATTTTAATTTTAAGCGGTAAGTGTCATGACACCCACCAAGCAAGTTTTTACCTTGCTTTTAACCCACCCATGACATATACATTAAAAGACCATCTTTTAATTGTCTTTCAGTTTCACTACATGCTCTCTTCTTCATTTTCTTCTTCTCTACTCACAATGTCTCACCCTCACCCTCATCACGTTGAGATCTTGCTTTCCTTCACCTTATTTCTTCAAGGTCTTTGCTATCCTTCATCTTGCAACTAAAAACCTATCTTTTTCCTCCTTAAAGAGTTAATGATCGTATCATCTTAGAGGCTAGGGTTTCATGGTGATTTTGAAAAGTTTGGAGTTTTATCAAGTAAGTTATACGTTAATCTTCAAGGTTTGTGTAAATATAAACATGTTTAATGATAGTTTGAAGGTGAAATGATTATGATAGTATAGTAGAATGTGTGCAGAAATTTGATGAATGTATGTATATGTTGATGTTCTGCTTTTGGTGTTTATGATCAACCATAGTTTATGATTTGTTTATGAATGATATTGATCTGAATTGAGATGAGAATGAAGAGGAAATGATGTAAAGTTGATTATCTATGCATAACATGGGTTGAATGTAACATATAGGAGCTGAAAATCTGGAAAAAAGTGAAAGAAGAATTTCTGGAGTATGTTAGCTGTAACGTTTCCACTAGATATGCATCAATATTTTATTCATATTTTGATCTGTACACATCCAAATGGGATGATTTTAAGTTTATATTAAACTAGGAATATGGCTATATTTTTCATGAAAAAATCGAATTTTAATTTTGTCTCTAAGAGTTTCAAAATTTGTCTTGAAATTGAGTATTGTGTACTGCCATGGTATGAGTATAGTCTAAAGAATCTTTTTTGTAACTTGTATAATAATAAACCAAATTATGTTAAATTGGTGTCATTAGAAATTTAAGACATAAAGGAACATTTTTTTAGAAGAATGTATTGTCTAAATATCTCATTTTCTTTGTTAAAATAGCCATGCAAAATTGACCTAAAATATATTTGGAGAAAAGCTTTAATGATGCTTGAATAAGGGATTATCAGGTAGTCCATTAGTCCTAGGGAGTTAATGCATTTCCTTAGACAATCATTATAACATTGTTTCTAGCCTCTTCTGCTTCTATTAGGTAGATTATGATGTCGAAGTCACCTAGCAAGAGCCAAGGGTCAGTCATCCCATTTCCTTCTAACATTAGGATATTATATAATTAGGCTCTCCATATTTCCATATTGGCAGCAACATAGATGAAGGTGATAAAGAGCACCTTTGGACATGATATAATCTATATTTTCACAAAGATGTAACGCCCCCTTACCGCAGGGTATACGTCGGGATGCCCGTAGGTCATTCCGATACATATTCTATGATAAGGGTGAGCTACGAAAAATCACTACAATACTTCACATGGCATCATAATAATCAT